>SRLM01000050.1:425550-711591 GCA_015708895.1 Populus ilicifolia
TGAATAACAGGTTTGATGAGTTAAGCCATAACACTCAGGCTTCTTCTTTTCTTTTTTCTTTTCTTTTCTAATATTTTTTAATTCATATATTTTTTTATAAAATAATTTTTAAATTTATGTTTCAATTATTATCTCTCCTTGTGATTTTTTTTATTTAACCTTTTTTGGATAAAGACTTTTTTAATAGTGCTGTGGATTTAGATTTCTAAAAAAAATATTATGATATATCTATATTTCTTATATTCTTTAGTATAATTGAGTTCATTATACGAATAACAGGTTTGAGGATTTAAACCATAACACGTAGGCTTCTTCTTTTCTTTCTTTCTTTCTTTGATATTATTTTTTTTTAATTTATTTATTTTTTTATAAAATAATTATTCAATTTATGTTTCAATTATTATCCCTCCTCTATGATTTTTTTCTCTTATTTAATTTTTTTTGGATAAAGACTTTTTTAATGGTGTATGTGTATTTAGATTTTGAAAGGATTATTATGTTTAATCTATATTTTTTATTCTTTTGTACAAATAAAATTTATTTTTGAAAAATTCTTTTTTTCAAATAATATTTCTAATATGGGAAGCCTTATATAATTTTTTTTCTTTTCTTTTATTAAATTAATATGTGTATCTATTTCTATTATCATTTGATTGAGTAAAAAATTATTCTTAATAAACAAATTCAATAAGCATAATTGAATAAATATTTTATTTTTTGACATTAAATATTTTGATCTATATCTGTTTCTGGATATTTTTAGTTTTATTTTTATTTATCATTAATGACTTTTTTTCTATTTATTAACACATATAATTCTTAATTTATTTAATTTCATGTATGCCGGTTTTTCAATCTACACCAATAATCTTTTTATGTATAAAAACAAGTCGAGAAAGCCTATATATACAATTGTTTTATTTGGGAAAGAAATATTTGGCCTGCAGTAGAGCATAAGTCAAATAACTAGTGTTTTTACTAGTTTACATGCTTGTGTTGTACTGGGGTCAGATCAAATTTTTTTTTAAATGTGACAAAAAATATACAGGTTATGAATAATCATTTGGTAATATTGTTATTAAACACGATTTAATGGGTCAACCATAAAACTTTTTAATTCAACTTATTTTCTAGAATGAGTTTAAAATTAAATCTCGTAAGAGATGGCTTGTTGTGATCTAGTTAACTTGATTGATCCAAGACAACTTAGCCGATTAGTAAAAAAAATCCTAAGGATAAATTAAGAAAAAAAAAATCTCTTAACTACATTACTTGTCCAGTTCGGATTTAAAATTAAATTATGTGAAAGTTGTCCTGACATGATGTAATCAACTTGGTCAGTCCAAAATAACTTAAGTTATTGTTAAAAGAATATTTCAGGATGAAATTATAAAAAGAGGAACAAAATTGAAAGAAATAGAAAGAGAGAAAATGAAAAAAAAATAATGGAGGGTAAATTGAATGGAAAAAAAGAACTCCGCTGTTTCATATGCATAATAAAATTCTATTAAGATTTTTAGTATAATAAAGCAACTTATATGTTTATCTCATTGAACAAATTACATTAAAAATATTTTAAAAATATGGAAAGAATTAAAATAACAAAAAAAAATTATTATTTTTTACACAATAAAAAAATTGATATCTAATTCCAAGTGCTAAAGTGTTGAAGTAATAAATAACATGTAAGACTATGATCGATCCACATGGAGGTCGATTATATAAATTAAAAATAATATATATAATTCAATAAATAGTTAAATAAATCTTTGAGATGTGAGATTAATATGAACATTAAATAATGATAAAAAATAGTTATCAATGTTAGAGGATCACTAATGATATTAGAAATAAGTATAGTATAAAGTTTTTTTATTACTTAATTGGAAACCACACATAAAGAAGGTTCAAATCAGATGATTTATTCTTAATAGTCTATTATAAATTTTTAACATTATCATATTAATTATTTTATTTTAGCAACATCATACTTTTAAATATTATCAGGAATTCATGATGCTAACCTATGTTAACAACATATGAAGTTCCTCTCATAACAACGATGTCGACTGAAGATTATGAATGATCAATTATTTATTATACTAAGTGTTCGACAACACAAATTTAGATTAATCATTTAACAAGTAAGATATTAAGAATTAATAAGATAAAAAATAAAACATATTAATAATAAATTTTATTGGATATAAACATTGAAGTCTATATTGAGTTTATATTATATATATTCTAACAACATTAGTGAAATCTTTTCATCTTAACAAATTAAACTTAGCTAAACATTATAAAGAAAAGAAACATAAATAAATAAGATAAAAACATAATTATAATATAAGTTAATTAAGAGTAGTAAAGAAAATGAAAAATATAGATAAGAAATTAATATAACATGAAATAAAACTTGAACATTATATAGAAAAAAAATAGAAAAATGATCTTGATATGAAAATCAAATTGCCTAAATATATGGTAAATATCTTTTTTATAGGTTAAAAAGAACTATTTATTTGGTAATTAACTGTTGAATTAGTGATAAAAAATGACTTGGTGGATCTGGTGGTTTAGGTATAGATTTGTTTTTTTGAACAAAATGACATTTTTATGATCATAATTTGACAATGTGATCTCATGAAAGTTGTTTGAACCTGTTTCAGCTTTCTATCAAAAAAAGAATGAACTCATTTAAACTTGTAGAACTCGAGATATGGACTGAATGCTGAATAGTGTCTGAGTTGTGTGACAGATTTAGACTTCTATTTTTATGCTAAGAATTGGATTCCAAAATGGTAGAATTGAGTCTTGAACTCTGAATAAATATTTTCAACATATATCTTAGCTTTTTAGTCATATAAACCATACTGAAATTCATTCAAGATCTATAATTTCAGATGTAACCTAATGATTAAATGGTGTTTCAGTTTGAATTGAATCAACATATTTTTTCTAAGCTAAGTCATTTCTCTGTCCTTTCATTTTCAATAATTAATCACATCAATCATTTTTTTGAACTATAAGATATGTTTGTATTTAAAATGAGTATTTACCATAAATTAAAGCTATTTTATATTATCAGACTTGTTATTATAACATGCTTAAGATAGAAAATTCAATGATACTTTAAGTACAATATAATAATATAAAATCTTAACAAAAATATATTTTTAAATACTGATTAATTTTTTTTAAAAAAATATTATAAAAACATCTTTGTCATTAAATCACATGGTGACTTTTACTCTGTCTGAAAGGATATAACCAAGAAAATTTTAAATTAAAATAATGTTGTTTGGGATAAAAATAATAAGTTGAAATTGACTCAATAACTTATATATTAACCAGATAATTCAAAAACCAAGACTTTATTTATTTATTTATTTATTTAAATCAAGTCTAACAACTATATTGTTAAATGAACCATTCTTGACATGACTTGTTAAATTGCTTAGAAAGGTTTATCTACGGAAAAAAGAGAGGATGTTATTGTTATTCAAATTAAACAATAAAAAAATAAATACTATTTAGTTAATTTCTAATTATCATGATAAATAATATTTTAAAAATACTATTTAGATTTTCTTTTATACAGTAAAGATATTATCATATCAATTTTCATATATTAACAATTATCAAGTTATTTATCTGAATTTCTATAAAAATATTTTGATAAGAGGCATGTGTATTAAAATTAAGCATAGTTATCATACCAGCTTTGTTAAACATAATAAGTGAATTGAGGATTTAGAATTTTGATCTAATTTGTTTCATTTAAAATATAAATCAATAATGGATTCAAAGGAAATCATTTGATCTGTTAGATCAACTTAAAACTCAGGTGATCTGTAAAACTTAGTAAAGATTTTTTTAAAATATATTTTTTTTATCATAGTGAAAGATCTTTTTTTGTATATATATTTTTTAGTTGGTTATTAACTCATTTGAAATATTAAAATTTCAGATATTTTTTTTTAATTCTTACGGGTTGACTTGGGTTAAGTCAACCTATATAACATAAAACCTGATTTCTTGATCGATCACCTAGACCGAATTTAAGGGTATTTGTGAATATAATAGTAATTACTTTTTAAAATGTTTTTCATTTTAAAATATATTTAAATAATATTTTTTATATTTTAAAAAAATATTTTTAATATAAACACATCAAAATGATTTAAAAATATCAAAAATATATTAATTTGGAGCATTAAAAATTAAAAAAATTCAAATATTTTTTTAAATACCTTAATATTCATGAAGTTAAATAGTCATAAGTTGCTCAAAGTTTAATAGCTGCATGGGATTAGCTTTATGTCTATAGTCTAGAAATAATAGACCTGGTCCATTGTCTCGCTGGTGCTTTCATTCTCTAAAAATTAACTATTTATATAATCATTTTATGAATTCTTTCTACAATAGTTTTAAGGAAATGTCTTCGCAAAAATTACAGGGATGCAGGAAAACTAGAACGCGTCCTTGACTCGGGAAAGTTAATTAATTTTCTTCCCATGACGTGTTGATATGATCTGTGTGCTCAGCCTATTTTGTCTGCCAAATTGTCTTGACTAGTATTGCTTTTCTTAACTGATACGCCTTGCCTTCTTCGCAAACTGACATGAACATCAAAAAAGACAAGATATACTTCATGTCCTCCTTGAACTTCTGTTCCTTAGCTTTTACCATGTTGTTTTTGGTCTGCATCCCATGTTGTTCATGCGTAGTTAGCCAGCAATAGGCACGTATAACACAAGGAAGGTTGACACAGTTTGATTCATAGCTGGTTACTTCTCTTAGTCACTGTAGAAGTTGAGTTTCTTGGTAAGAAAGAAATTTTTTGAAGGTTTATTAATCAAGGGAGACTCGTGTGTTTTAGACAGATTTATGCTTATTTGTTAGAGCTAACAGGGAGTAGCTAGAAGAAGTACCCTAAACCGGTGGCTGATCACCCGGTGATCAGTTTGGCCATTGTGAGATGTGATAAAAACAGCAGTCTGTTTCTGAAATATCCGTTCCGATCAAGGAGATTTCAGATGTCCCTGTAATTAAGTACACTTTGACTCGTTTTATTGCAATATGCTGTAGCAGGATTCTTTTGTTTCTTGTGAACTAATGGCCTGGAGGTTTTGACTCTGGCTATATTTTCTTGCAGTTGGTGGTTAGAATGGAGGATCTTCACAAGCTGTACTCAGAAGCCTTGCCGAACATACCTATTTCAGTAATCAAAGGGACACCTGTAGACAAGGTTTGCCTCAAAGCAAGCAGACAAATGCCATGCTTTAAATTTTTGGTTGATTCGCAGATGCAACTGTTTTATGAGCTATTGATGGTACTATGTTTTATAGAGAGTGGCACATTTCTGCAAGGCGTTGACATATATTAGAGATTCATGGATGGTTAGATTCAGATATGATAAGACTGGTAAAATCAAGAACACCGATGGGGCACAAGTTGGTATGCAGTTTCTTTCCCTAAGGTCTTGTTAGGCCATTTTTATTCCTATTTTCCTGATATTGGTAGTTAAATTTATAATCTTACGTTATTGAAGTTGATGTAGCGTTCGCAACGTTTGATTACATGATTAAGGTAGCAAGAGAAATATTTGACATCCCGGAAGATGAAGAGCTGGAAAACGATTATGGCTCATTGGCTAGCACGTTAAAACAGTCCTCTTCTTATCCCAGCAAGCTTGTTTCTCTTGCTGGAGCAACTGATGTTTGTGCAAAAACTAGAGAGTCTGCAAATATTTCGGAGCCTCCATCACGTCCCCAGTCTCTTGGAGACCACAGTATTGAAAAATATAGCCACTTGATGCAAAAGAACGAAAGTATCGTGGCACAGAAGCCAAATAGCAGAGTTCCCACAAGCAAAAACACAAAGGGTGTAGCTTCTATTATGGACGAGAATTATATCAAGACACCAGATGATAAACCTGGTCGAACAGGAATTCCAAGGGCTCCTCCACCGCCAGCCAATATCTCCAAAGAAATGGCGCAATCGACACCACCACCAGTAATGCCTTCAAAAGGATCAGTATCAGATGCAATGCCACTAAAAAAGGGTCCTCCTCCTCCATCTCCACCACCAACACCACCAGCAATGTCTTTGAAAGGATCGGCACCAAATGGCATGCCGCCCAAAAATGTTCCTGCCCCACCTCCATTACCAGCTATGCCTTCGAAAGGATCAGCACCAAATTCCTTGCCACTAAAAAAGGGCCCCCCACCTCCTCCACCGCCTTTAGTGCCTTCGAAAGGGTCAATACCAAATGCAATGCCACACAGAAAGGGTCCTCCTCCTCCACCTCCTCCACCAGTAATGCCTTCAAAAGGATCAACACCAAATGGCATGCCGCTCGACAATGTCCCTGCCCCACCTCCACCACCAATGACGCCTTCGAAAGGATCAGCACCAAACACCACGCTGCTCAAAAAGGGGCCTCCACCTCCTCCACCGCGCCAATTTGGTGCTGGTAAGTCCCTGTTTCAGACAAGACCCACTACCAAACTAAAGAGATCCACCCAGATGCCGAACCTGTTTCGTGATCTCAGGAGCAAGATGGAAGGATCTAGTCTAACTGTTAAGACAACTAATGTAAGAAAGGTAAAGCTTGGAGGTTCTAAGGGTGGCAAGGAAGGATTGGCTGCTTCACTAGCAGAAATGACAAAAAGGTTTGCTTCTAATGATATTTAGCGCTTAACAGAGTATAGCTCGATAAATTTCAGTGTAATAAAACTCGAAAATGTTAGCTAAGGATAATTTTTTTATATATATATATTTTTGGTAGTCTAGATCAACTTACTTCCAGCAAGTTGAAGAAGATATTAAGAAATATTCAAAATCCATCATAGAGTTGAAGGCAGACATCAATTCTTTTCAGACAAAGTACATGATAAAGCTGCTCAAGTTTCAAAGCAATGTAGAATCCATTCTTCAATTCCTAACTGATGAATCACAGGTCAATAGAGCATAGCTTCTGTAATCCACTCCACCAGCAATTCCAGTTGTTAACATTCAGAATTTCACTTCTTAGTCATGAACACCATAAATGTGCAGGTGCTTGCCAAGTTTGAAGGTTTTCCCTCAAAGAAGTTGGAAACATTACGAACAGCAGCTGCACTGTACTCAAAATTCGACACGATAGTCACTACCTTGAAGAACTGGGAGGTAGTACCTCCCTTGGGACAGCTTTTGGACAAGATTGAGAAATATTTGAGTAAGGTAAACTATGTCCAAATTTAAATTATGCAACGTCTCTTCATAACTACTGCTTACCTTTTCTCTCTGCTCAAGATCAAATTAGAGCTGGATGCATTTGAACGAAGCAAGGACGAAGAATCCAAAAAATTTAAGAGCCATAACATTGATTTTGAATTCCACATAGTCACCAAGATTAGAGAATCAATGGTGAATCTTTCTTCCAACTGCATGGAGCTAGCACTCAAGGTATGTCCTGTAATGCGATCATGTCATGGCCAAAGCAACTAACGTATTGGAGAGTTTTCTAATGTCATCAATGTTGGCCTCTTTTGCAGGAGAGGAGAGAATCAAAAACAGCAGTTGAAAATCAAGAAACTCTGGCTAAACCTGATCAGAAAACTAAAGAAAGCGTTAAAATGCTTTGGAGAGTTTTTCAGTTAGCATTTCGAGTCTACAGTTTCGCTGGCGGACAAGATGATCGTGCTGAAACGTTGGCCAAAGAATTGGCAGATGAAATCTTAATTGATTCACCAAACCAATAATGTTCCTTGAGAGAAATCTATAGAAATCTATATGAAAAACTACCATTTTGGTGGCTAAATTATTAGTTTTTGTGTGGTCAAAACAACATAAAAAATTGCTATCTTTAAGGAAGAAAACAGGTTTTAATTTTCCGCAGAATAGCATGAACAAAGACATAAGACAGTTCTTCTCTTTTTCTATTTTCACTCATCCATGCATCTTTCAGCCATATCTCAGCCTTACTCTATTATCTTAGCCTTACACCATTATCTTAATCACCTTTTATTCTAACTATATTTACTTTATTTCTAAAACAAGTTAACTAAATAAATTTAATAGCCGTCACAATAACCTTATACTTATCATAACATATCAACCTTAATATTATACTTTTTAATATGTTAAACTTGAACTCTTAGTATATTTTTTAGCTTTTAAAATTTATTATTTCACAATGTTTTTATAAAGATACCCGCCACTTCATTATTTAATTTGTAAAAAATCATATCAACCTTTCTTTTTTTAATTCCTTCACAAAAAAATAATATTTAAATGTCTACTATGAAAAATTAGATTTCTTGTCATTGATGTAACTAATTTATTATCATAAAATAATGTTGTTGGCTCTTCTTACTTTTCACCTATATCCAATAGCTAAACCAGTTACAACATATTTAGCGTCAATAAATAAATGTCATTGCTTGTTTCTTTTTTGAACACCAAAAAATACACACCTAAATCAAGAGAAAAAAATATACTCTAAAGTACTTTTTATATCATCAATACATCCATCCTAATGATTATCATAAAATTAAATAAATTTCAACTCAGAAACTCTATCAAATCTGATCACATACTCAATAATATCTTAAATATATCTAAATATATTTTTAACAACTTCAAAATAAAAATGATCAGGAGAATTCTAATTTTTTTAATATCTTAAAAATGAATCTACAAAGTAAATTTGTTGCAAACATTATATATGACTTTATAGCTATCAAATACAATAGATTGTCAACCAAACTTCTATAAAATATAACATCAATCTTTTTTCCCTCATCATCTTTTATTAACTTTTTATTTACCATAAAGATACATTAATAGGTTTGCAATCAAATATTCTAATTTTTTTTTAGAATTTTTTTAACGAACTTCTTCTAAGAAAAAAAAACACCTCTATCATTTTAGTAAATCTTACTACCCAAAGCAACCCCATATCATTCATCTTATATCTCATCATAATTTTTTTTAAATATTCAATCCATCTTTCATTATTACTTGTAATTATTAAATTGTAACAATAAGAACATCATTCTCTTATTGTTTCTTCATATACAAAGTAGGTTTACCTTTTCTTTTTTAAAAATGATTTGGAGAATTCTTGAACCTAAAAAATAAACTTGTTGTAAACATTAAGTCTTACATTGTAGTTATCAAATACAATAGATTCCCTGCCAAACTTTAATAAAAAAGTATCATCCATCCATCTTTTCTTCTCCATCATTTTTTATCAATTTTTCATTCACCAACAAAGGTACATCAACAGGTTTGCAGTAAAACAGTCTAGGAATTCTTTCAACAAACTTTTTTTGACAAATAAAGACAACTTCATTATTTTGGTAAACCTTAATGCTTAAAAAATAATATAGTAGGCCCTTATCATTCATCGTATATTTTCTCATTATTTTTTTCATAAAGTCTTCAATGCATTTTTTATTATTGCTTATAATAATTAAATCATTAATATATAATGCACCAATAAAAACATCATTCTCTCCTTGTTTCTTTACATAGAAAGTAGGTTCACTTTTGCTTCTTTCAAACCCATGCTAAATGAAATAGCTAACAATTTGGTTATACCAAGTTATTGGAGTTTGTTTCAACCTATATAATGCATTCTTCAGCAAAAATAACTTATTCCTTTTCCACTAACAACAAAACCTTGTGATTGCACTATATAGACTTATTCTTTCATGTCCTAATTTTAAAATGCTAACTTTATATAAAGTTTATATAACAACTAACCTTTATGAGTTACAAATGCAATGAGTACTTTAACAATATCCAAACAAGCTATCAAAGTAAAATTTTTATTGAAATCAATTTCATGTAGTTAAGAATAACTGTTAGTTATCAATCTTATCTAGTTCTTTTATATAAAACCATCTTGATTGTGCTTCACCTTATAAATCTATTTCACATCAATCACTTCTTTGTCTTTTTTCTTATCAATCAACATCTAAGGTTTGTTCTTCTCAATCATTTTTATTTCCTTTATAGTTATTCTCTAATGTTTCTACTTGTTTGTTTCTTTAAAATTCTTTGGTTTAACAACATAAGACTTGCACATTGCATACACCTCATGTAAACTTCTCATTTTTTTTGAAGTTGAGCTAGAAGATGATGATGTATTTGTTCTAGGATCTAGATACTTTTCTTTTCTTTCTTCCTTTTTTTCCTTTTTATTAAACTGATTTTTTCTTTAAATCATAAGTTGAATCACCATTACCTTCAATTTTTCCTTTTGTTTTTTCATCAAACAACACATCTCTGCTGACAAGAACTTTTTTAGTATTGAAATTATATAGCATGTAGCTTTTTAGCATAGAGCTATAGCCAAGAAATATACATCTAACACCAGTTTCTTTCAATTTATACCTTTTCTCCTTTGAAATATGAGCATAACACACATATCTTAATACTTTTAGATAATTCATTGAAAGCTTCCTTGAACTTGAAGCTTCAAATGATGTTTGATTATTTAAGGCTTTTGTTAGACATTTATTAATTAAATAAATTATTGTATTTATAGCTTCAGCCTAATAACTTCTTAGAAGACCCTTCTCATACAACATAGATTTGATCATTTTCATTACTATGTTATTTTTTCTCTTAGATACCCTATTTACTAGTGAAGTATAACTAATTATCAATTATCTTTGCATATATTATTCTTTTCATGACCACTTTTTAAAACTTTTATCTTATAGCTACTTTGTTTTTTAACAAGTGCTTTAAACTTCTTAAATATGTTAAAAATTTAGATTTATGTTTTATAATACACATTTAAGTTATTCTACTATAATAATTAATGAAGTTGGTGAACTACCTATTTAGTGAATTTAAAGGAGCACATTAACCAACTTAAGCTTTTATTTAGCTTTCCATACTACTCTTTAGAAAAAGGTTGTTAGTGATGTTTTCTAAGTACATAGCCTTCACAAACCTTCTCTCAATAAATGGAAGTCCATGCATTATATTTTTTTTATTTTACTGAAGTAAATTAATACAAACCCCTGCATAAATATAAGATCAAAGTAATGAGACCTCAATAAGTAATGAAAACTCAATATGAAAAGAAATGAATAAATAGTGAAAATACTAATAAATACAAAATATAAACCCCTAGATAAAAACTCATAAGGATAGTAAAGTAAATACTATGATAAGATAATAAATTGAATAGTTGAATTAAAAAGATGACCTTAATGTTGGGATAAAATTTTCATGTGTTAAGTTTAAAAATATAAATATGAAAAATGATGGAAGTAATAATAAATGTGACTAGTAATGAGATGGATGACCTTCATAAATAAATTTAAGGGTACTTTTAAACTGGAAAAAGATTTATGAATTTTAGGCTTCAAAATTCATAATGTCAGCGAAACCAGTACTGAGTTTTGATAGATAAAATAATAATTTAAAATAATTATGTTTTTCAAAAATAAAATATTGCCAAGGATTTAATGGAATGATTAACATTGTCTATCTAAGGATTGAACAAGAAAATTTGGATTATTTAGCGTAAAATCACCAACTACCCAGTTTTATATTACTATGCAACACTCATAATCCAACCGTAGATCAATATGAAATTTTACTAGGAGTTTTCTAATACATAATGTTATCTTAGGTTAGAATTTTAGGGCCATTGAAGTTTAGAAAGATCATATAAGATTGCTGATGATTAGAAAAAAATAAAATATAGACTTATTAATGATATTTTTATAAATAAGTGAATAAACTTATTGATGTCATTTTCATAAATAAATGGATAAATTATAAATCTTAACTCTTTCCTCTCTTTATAACAACCAGTTTTGCTATAAAGAAAACAAAGAGCATTTCTTGCTTCTTTGCAATTTTTACACCAAAAACAAATTTGAGAGAATTCAAGTTCTGAGGCTAGAAAAAAAGAGAGATAAATGCTTGAACCTATCAATCACAAGAATCAAGAAAAAATTGAATGAGAGAAAAGGGGATCCTAGAAAGAAAGGCATAATAAATTAGAGGGAAAAGAAAAAGTAATGGTAAATTTTTAATCGATTACCATTCAAAACTCATTTTATTATTAGGTAAGGAGTTCTAAACCTAAATATGCAAGCTTAGATGAAGACAAATATATTTGCTATTAAAATTCATAAATTTTAAATTAGGGTTCTTAAGAAAATTTATAAAAAATACAAATTGAATGTTAGTTGAATCATTTGGGTTAGAATGAGTGGTAATGGATGCAAAATTATGGCAATAATTGAAATAAAACTTAATATCAAAGAGATAGTAAGAACTGGCCACAACGGTGGAAATTTGAAGAATTATGGATTTTTTATATGTGTATATTTAATTATATTAAATTAATTCATGATGATATGTTAATGATTATTTGAAATAAAAATCACACCACTCTTGTTGAGTGTGTTTTAGGCTAACGTCATAAAAAAAAAAGAATTCAATTATTGCTCTTATTTAACATGAGAATTATGTTGAGTTGTATTATAGAAAATATTTTGAGATTAATATGAATTATGATTTTATGAAAAAAAATTAAAAACAAGAATATGGTTGATTAATAAGAATCTCAGCTGAATAAAATTTTTTAAGGAAACAATTAAAAATGTGTGAAAACTTACAAGACTTCATGCATCACCTTTTTTTTCTTTTTTGTTTGAACTTCAATTGCATCAAAACCATTTACTTCAATCAATCTTCATTACCAATTTCATTTTAGACTTGATATTATTGTCTAGACGACAAAAAATAATTTTATTTGTTATTATGTGATTGTTGCACGCATTATTAATAAGCTAGTGATTATTTTTATGTTCTAATGCACTTTGACATAAAACAAACTTTTACAAATATAAAATCAGTTACTCCTCTTTGAATTAATCCAAGAGTGGAATATTTTTATTTTTTACACCTTTCAAATCTTTAACTTGTATTGTGAGTAAGTTGTTTATTGATTTAAGCTCTTTAAATTCAGTCTCTATCATCTCCTATAAATCAAGTGAAATACACAAAACCTGTTTTTATGCTCTAAAATTCATAATTTTCTCTTGTAAATATAAGAGGTTGTACTATTTACAAGAGGTTGTACAAAACTTCAATCTATATTACTTGTCTTAGTCATTTCTTGCAAATCAACTTCTATTATATCTCTTATATTAGCTAAATTATTAGTTTATGTGGGGTTGAAACAACATAAAAAAATAGTTTTTAAGGAAGAAAATATGCTTGCAATTTTTTTGCATGATAATATGAACTAATATAGATAAAACATTGTAATTTCTTTTCTTTTCTATTCATACATCTCTAGAACTTTCAACCATATACATATAAAAAACTAATACATCTTAAATCAAACTGGAATATTATTCAGTCATTTGGTTATGTCTGAAGTTGTAGATCTTGAATTTTAATTTAATTTATATGGGTAGAAAGCTATGATATTGGCTTAAAATATTCATGAAAAGTCCAAAAATCAATTTTACCGTTTAGAAGTCCAAATCTTAGCATTAAAAAAAATAATCCAAATCTGTCCTGCAACCTAAACATTGTTCAGTATTCAACATATATCTCAAGTTTTAAAAGTCCAAATGAGTTCATTTTTTTTATTGAAAAGATGAGACAAATGCCTAAAAATTTCGTGAGACTATCTATACAAATTCTGATGTAAGTAATGACGTTTCATTTAGACAAAAAGATAAGGTTTATCACCAAGTCAAAAGGTCATCACCCACTCAATAATTAGTTATTAAATCAATATTTTTAAATTTTAGCCAATAAAAGGAGGCATTTGTCATACATTTAAACATCTTGATTTTTAGATAAAGATCATTTCCTTACTTGCTTTATTTCTTTTTAGTTTAATGTTCAAGTTTTATTTTATATTATAGTTTCATTAATTTCTTATTTATATCTTTTATTTCCTTTAATATACTTATATAATCATGTTCTTCTCTTATTTATTTATTTTCTTATTTTCATTATGTTTAGCTAAGTTTATTATATTAATGTGAAAAGATTTCACGAATGCTGTTAGGATAAGTATAATATAAATTTAGTATGTACTTCAATACTTATATTCTAAAAAACTTGCTATTAACATGTTTTATTATTTTTATTTTATTAATTCTTAATATCGTGCTTGTTAAATGGTTAATCTAAATTTATGTTGTATAATTTTTGGTACAACAAATGTTTGATAATTTAATAGCCAACCGTATAACTTGCACTTGTGTCATGAAAAAAATTTGATTTGTTATTAACATAAGTTAGCATCATGAATTCCTTATAATATTTAAAAGTTTGATGTTACTTAAATAAGATAAGTAATACAATCATATTAATAATTTATAATGAGCTATTAATGACAAATTATCCAAGTGGAATATTCTTTGTATATGGTTTTCAGTTGAATAATAAAAAGAGTTTATATTATATTTATTTTTAGTACTATTAGTGGATCCTCTAAGATTGACATTTATTTTTATCATTATCTAATTCTCACAGATTGATCTTACATCTCAAATTTCTTTTATTATTATTATTATTATTATTATTATTATTATTATTATTATTATTATTAATCTTTCTATGGTTCGATGCCGATTTTGTCTGATTATTTATTACCTGACACTCCTACACTTAGAATAAAACATCAATTTTTTTTATCGTATTAGTTATTATGTGACCCATAATATTTTCAATTAATTTCTCAATTATAAAATTACAAACTTTGTTAAAATTCTCGTCAAAACAAACATATGATTTTATAGGAAAAAAAACCTAACAAAATCACAATAATATCAATCATAATTATAAAAATTAATCACAATTATTATCAATTAATTCAATCTATAAAAAATGATCAAGAAGTTAAGAAAATAAGCTATTACTTTAACATAAAGTCCATTCCCATGATATCATATTCTATTATGCATTTTATTTTCTTTTTTTCCTTTTAACTCCTCGTATATCTAATAATTTCTATATTATTGGATCCTTGTTAATACTGTAATGTACTAATGCATGCACATTTTTAAAGCTTTTTGTTAATATTTAGCATTATTCATAAAATTTAGAGTTTTAAAAAGTTTAAATGAAAACATATAGGAACACAAAACAACATAGGTTGTATTCTAAAATCTAGAATGTATAGTGGATTAGATTTGAAAAAATATATATCCATAAATAAAAATGTGATGAGGCAATCATAGTAGGATAATTAAGACCTCTTTTTTGAATAAATTGTCGTTCACAGCCCTTTAACATGTCTAAATGGCTATTGACAAAAATAATTACGTTATATTTAGTGAGTTATTGTAAATGCATACTCAATAAAAGATAAATAAATTTAAGGATGATAAAGAAATGGAAAAGAATTTATTTTTTATAAAAACATTATGCCTAGATGAAGATATTTTTATTATTTTTAATAGGTTTAAATGTATCTTTTTTATTTATTTTTCTATTTATTTCTCTCTTTAAAATGAGCCATTTAAATATATATTTGGAAAATAATTAATGAGATTGTATCCTTAGTTACTCCTCCTAGTGTACGAAGTATGATTGTGATTGTTTTTAAAAATATTTTTCATTTAAAAAAAATATATCAATAATATTTTTTTAGTTTTTAAAAATTATTTTAAAATCAACATATCAAAATAATTTAAAAACATCAAAAACATATTAATTTAAAAAAATATTTAAATTTTTTTAAAAATATTTTTAAAACGCAATATGAAACACATTATAGCTTAATTTTGATGTGAACTCTTATTTTTGTTTAACACTTTACATGTATGATATAAATTATAAAGTACTTTTCATTCTTGAAACCTTTTCATATTTTGTATGATAAAGAAAAAAAGATATAAGTTTCATTAACTTTTTCTTCAAATCAATATAAGGATAAAATTGATACAACTTTAGATATTATCAAATAAATGAAGAGAAAAAAATTATCTAAAAGAAGTATTATAAATCCTCTAAAATCAAAGATTTTGAAATTAGCCATAACTAAAATATATATTATATTCAAAACTAAAATAAGATTATTGTTCTAATTCAATTGAACAACAAAAATATCATTAAAAACTTGAACACTAGACATTGAATTGGAAAAAAAAATATTTCCCCTTTATTTATCAAAAAATCTTGAAAAAAAAAACATGTATTGATCCAACTAGTTATAAGCTATCGTTTATGATTAGATAAACATAATTATCTGTAGATAAAAAAAATTATTGTAAACAAGTGCCATTACGTAAGCATTGTGGTATTCAGTCCCCAAAGATAAGCATTATTTATTATAAAAAAGCTAAATTACATGGAAATTTATTGTAAATGAAAAAATATTTTATTATGGATTATAATGATAGTTTAACTTTTAACTTTTTATTTTTTTACAAGTAAATAAATATTTTTTTTATTTTCTTCTACAAGAATATTTAAGTTTTTTCAATTTTCAAGTGTAAGCTCAAATAATATTGGTCTGGGTATTTTACCTGATCTAACGAAACTTGGGTAAGACATAGCTGCCATACCTATAACATGGTTTGCCAGACCCTAGAGACCTAAGTTTAGTATAGTTGTTATTATTATTAGTAGTATTAATATAATTATTGTTATTGTTATTGTTATTGTTGTTCTTGTTGTTGTTATTATTATTATTCAATTAAACTTTTGTCGGATATATTTATCAGACCCAAGTAACGTGGATTTTAACAAATATTTATAGATGAAGTATAAATAATTTATAAACAATAAATCATTATAAAAATCTAATTTAATATTTTAAATCTAAAAATTCAAGCCATATTTTTTTTATTAAAATAATTATTTTTATTTTTTAAGTTTATGAATCGTTGTTGTCATCGTTATCATTGTCGTTGTCGTTGTTTGGGTCAGGTATGTTTGTCAGACCCAAATAACAGTGATCCAAAAATTATTTATAAATAAAATATAAATAATTTATAAACAACAAATCATCATACAAATCTAATTTAGCTTTTTTAAATTTAAAAATTCAAATTATATCTTCTCATTAAAATAATTCATTTTTATGTTTATGAATTAGTTATTCATTCAATAAAAATTTTATCTTTTTTTTGCTTTATTTCTTCTTTTTAAATTATATATTTTTTTAAGTTAATGCTTAAGATTTATATGATTTAAGTGTTTAGTGTTGACAACCATACCAAATCTAGTTATGTTAGATTTAGCGGTAATGCTAGATACAAGTTACACTTGTTTAGTAACCATGCCTTTTAATATTGACTTATTTGAGGTTTAAACATCATATATTTGGTAGGCTAAATGAAGTGGATATAGAATGTTTTTTTATTTTTTTAATATTTAAGTTATTAAAAATTAAAATTAAAATTTTTTTATTTAATTTTTTATGAGATGACCACGTTTTGTTTTCTTTTAAAAATATCTTTTCATAATATAGTCAAGTATTCTTTTTTAAAATTAACTATTTTTTATTTTTTATTTCAGTTTATTTATTTTTATTAATTATATTATTAAATTAATGATATTTATTGAAACAATTTAAATTAAATACTTGAGTTTTGATTTTTTTTTCTGCTTTTATAAAAATGACAGCGACACCTCAATTTTTTTTTTTTACATAGGAAAAAAATTGAGTTGGCTGAAGTTTAGCACGTGCCACCAATACATGGACATGCCAGAACTCTACCATAGGCTCGTTTCCCACCCGAACAAAACTAGTTTTAAAAAATATGAAAAATTTGCCGACTCGGATCATTTTCAACCGTTGATTTAAACTTCCATAACCACCGCCCTGCACTGCCACTCAAGCAACAAAACCCCAAACCGCCACCCCACCATACACTTTCCTTCACTGCGCCTCTTAAGCTTCTTTGTCTCTCTCTCTCTCTCCCAATGCACGGCCACCGTCCTCCGTACCGGCCCGGCGGCCGCGGGCAACTACCGCAACGACATCCACTACAACAAGAACTACCAACAGAACTTCTTACTTTCAATCGGAATTTTGTCCCTCTCCAAGACCCAAATTTTTTTCTCCATACCTTCACCAGTGCTTTACTCCAACAAAACTTCCCAATGCAAAACCCTAATTTCCCAATCCAAAACCCTAACTTTTTTCTCCCTCCACAACAACAAATACAATATCGTCAGCAACAGCATCAGGAGCCGCCGCCACCAGGAGCACCTCCGCCACCTCCACCAGAACAACAAGAGCAGCAACAAGAGCCAGCAACACTACAACAAAACCTGCCTAAGTTTCCACAAAACCCTAAAAAGAAAGTGAAACAAAGCAATAAAGAGCTACAATTAGATAGAATTGATAGAGCAGTAGAGAAAGCACGGCAAGATCTTTCCGACTCAGAAGAGAATGTTTCTGCATGGAAAGTTTCACAGTCCGTGTTAGTGAATTTTCAAGCTGAGTCATGGGACTCTTTAGGGTTTAAAATGCAAGAGGTTCCTGCTCTTTTCCGGCTTATGGTCACTGAGGGCAAGGTAATCAGTGCTTACTAATTAGTATAATTGCTTAGCTAGTATTTACATAGTAGAATTGTGTTTCACCTTCTTTTTTTTTTAAATAATAATTTATGAAGATGTTTAATTTTCTTAGCTATTAGTGATTGGCAACAAGTCATTACGAAGCAAGACTTTTTTTTTTTAAAAAAAAATCATGATTTTTTAACTTCTTACTAATTAGTAGCTTGCTAATCATCAGTTTTTTTTAGTCACGGTTTTCAATTTTTTTCACCATCAATCAGTTATTACATAGGAAAGTGTGTTTTTTTTTTATTTTCAATTTTATGATGTTAAATTTCTTATAAATTGGTAATTAGTGACTAATAATTACAAAGCAAAAGTGTGTTTATCCTTCTTTTTTTTTTTAAAAAAAAGAGATGATTTTCAAGTTTCTTAATATTCAGTAATTACCAAGCAAAAGTGTATAGCTCTTTTTTTCCCCTCCTAAATTGTTTATGTTAATGCTGTTTATTTCTGTTGTTTGATTGTGTTATTTAGATAAATGCTTTTATACATTGCTTTGTTGGGGTACGAAGAATTACATCAATTTATGATTTGGAAGTGGAAATATGCAAGAACGAGGGTATTGAAAACTTTGAAGAGCTGGGATTGGGGCCGTTGATGAGACACCCACTGGTATTGCATTATTTTTCGATGAAACCTGATGCTAGTACAGAAGTTTTCAAGATAACCAGTGAGGAAATAATTCTTTGGCTTAGTGAGTTTATGGACACATGTCAGAAGAAAGTTATTATTGTTGATGAATTTCTGCTTTTTCTTGCAAAGAATTATCCTGTTAAGGGACCAGAAATGCTGGGCGTGCGTGTTCAAAGCTTGGGGTGCGTATTCATGAATTATGTTCAATTTTTGTCATTTTTTATTTTTTTCTATTTGACCTTCTTCAAATTATTATTTCTAGTTGCATTGCAATGAGTGAGGGCTGTCTCTTTCTTATGTTATTTTTTTGTCTGTGGCTGCATACACACGCCCACACACACACAAACTTATAAACATATGTATATGCTAAATTTCTAGTAACAGGACACATATTTCTTTTATTCGAGAAGCTAAAGCATCTGAAAATTCAACACAAAAGAAATGCCGAGAGACATTAGCAAGGAATGGATCATTAAAGAAATTCCAAGAGGCAAGAGCAAGTGGACCTCGAGTACGATCTCGGAGGCTAGAAGGGCGTTTTTCCTCAGAGAAGGAGCGACTGGAAGAACGTTTTTCTGCTGTAAGCGAGCGTATCAAATCATTTTCCCGTGAAAACTATGGTTTCTGTGGCAAACACATCAGATTTGTTTCATCAAGCTCTGAAGATGAAAAAAGTGATGATGGAAAGAGTGAAGATGAAATGACCAACAATAATGTAGGCAGCCACTTAAGGTCTTCAGCACAGGCTAACAGCAGTTCTGATCGGGTGAGTAGCTGTCCTTACCCTTCTGCAACTGAAGAGATGTCACGCCTAGGGTTGAAAGGTGAAACGGGTAGCCAATTTTTCCCTGATTGTGGCAGCTCAAGGCCTAAAGAGAGTAACAGGTCATTTTTTAAGAAAAGAAAACTTGAAGATGCAAGTTGGAATGTATCTGTGCCTTCAAAATTGCTCAGAAGCAAGAAGAAACATGCTCATCCTATTGATGATTTTGACAAGACTGAAGAGTTTGTTACTCCAAGTGAAGATGATATCTCACTATCTAGCACTGACCTGAGGACCTTTATCACCACCTGGAAGGAGGCATGTAAGGATTACACTGTGGCAGAGGTATGACGAAACTCGACTTGAAAGACACTCCAACTAGAACAAAGGTGTCTGTGTTTTGTATATCATTACTTATACTTTCCATTGGTGCTCCTGTGTTTCTGTTAGATGTTTCTTAATTTCTTTATGTCCATTCTGCTGATAACAACACTTGGATCTCTGCTGATGATTTAGTTGATCTTGAAGTTCATTAGGAATCTCACATGTCAGCAGGGTTGACTTGTTTCAATGCTGGGTTGGAGTTTCAAGGAATTTTAATTAGTTCTGGTTGAAATGTGAATGTCACACTGGTAATATACCTTCTTTTTTGAAGAAGATATCTTCGCCATGTGCTCGACTCATTATCAAACTAACATCCCGGTCTACTAGACTGTATTTTTTGCAGTCCAAGTGGCTTAATGCTGAAATCTGGTTAAATAAGTTGTTAGAGGTCTTGTACCTTGTCTTTGCTAATGGTTTACATAGAGACTACGAAACTTTTGGCTGTTGGCTAAACATTAAGAATAACTGAGACAGTTTAATTTAAGGTGACCCATAAAGAAATGAAGTCTAGAGCTTTTAAGTTTAATTTTAGGGTTGCCCTTTAGCCTCAAAATCTTTATTTAACCAACCAATAGAAAATAGTTGGATTAAGCAAGAGAGCAAATGAATGTAATATTGTCCAGTGTCCTCTATTTTTATTGTTGTGTTATTTCTTTGGTAGAAGAGATCTATGCAGTCTTGAGAACCATGTGTTTCAGTTGAAACTGAAAGAAACAACATTTTATAGTCTGTAATATTTTGAAAATGTGGACTGCTTGTTGCAGGAAATTTCTGGAATCATTAAGTCATGAGTTCCTTGCTTGAAAGAAGCAGGGTGGTAGTGTCTGCAAATAAAACATGTAATTTTTCTTGATGCAAGACTGAAAGTGTACAAGGACCAATTTTAGTTTGTTTGTAACTTCATTGATTTGGAAATTTTACATTATTTCAGAATTTTATTTTGAAATTCAAATGTTATTCATGATTTTATTGTTGCTAGAATTACTAGGATTCTATTTTATTTGGATTTTATTACCAGGATTATATGTAGTGCACACTTGTAGTGTTGCCTAGCGGTTCTGTTATTTCTTTCTTTCCTTTTTAATGCAATAGATGCTTCAGAAATGATTATACTTCATTTCTATCTTGTAAATATTTAAACTTGAATGTTACAGGTAAATGTCATTTTAATATAAGTTGCACTTCTCAGTGGTATGCTGTTGTACTTTTAGGTTCTTGAGAGAATGCTTCAGCACTACAAACCACCAGAAAGTAAGAAAGCTGTTCACAAGCGAACTAATCGATGCATGAGAAGATTCAAATGCATATTTTCATCGTACCCATTTAACGGGATGGTCAATGTAGCTGTAAGTTAATTATTATCTATTAAATTTTTATGTTGACAAGTTGTCTCATTTACTGTTCTTCTCAAGAAGGTATTTAAAAGTTTTTTTTTTCCATATCTGACTGGGTTGTGGTTGTTTCCAGCTACCATAGCCCTGGCAGTACTTTGGCATTTTGTGAACAAAAAGATTTTGGATTATGAAGCCTTTTCATTTTCAGTGAACATTGTTTGTTCTGCTGTAGTAGACTTGGATCTTTATCAACCCTTGCTGGAACACAAGTGTTGCTTTCAGAAGCAACCTTCATGTCTTGATTTTGGACTGATATGAGGGCTTTGTGTATCTCGTGAACATCTACTTTGGTTCTTTATTCCAGAGTGAAGCAATTTTATTAATTCTGCAGGTTGCATCTATCAAGTGTGGAATGTGGGATAGCATTTATGATACTTTACAAGTCACAAGTCAACCTGAGTCAGCTAACACCCTTTCTGGAAACTGTTATGAATACGGATGCATTGATGCTGAACCAGGTGAAAAGCAGGCACCAGTGGTCTGTGAGCGCTTACAGCAAACACACAGTGAGTGATGCTAGCTTTGCAAATAGGCTGTGCTGAATTTTATTGTTATACTGCAAGTGTTCTTTTGTGTCTCGTTTCTCCTTTCCTTTTGGTGCAATTACTATTCATGACATCAATTTTCAGTTCAAATACATCTCGAGAGTCAGTAAGGTTGAAGGCTGATCCTATTAGTTCACCTGTAAGACTATTGGCACAGCCTTTTCAAAAGAAATGTCAAAATTGTCCTTTGATTTTATGAATATTAATGAGAGAAATCAGTATGTTTATGATGGGCAATTTAGATGTTTCGCATAAAAAAATTGTGCCAGTAGTGCCCGCCTGTGGTGGAATGCTACTTTTTTTTATTGGTGTACCATGCCTTTCTGGAAAAACTAGGAATAATGTTCGGGTCCTATCTTCCAAAGTTCAATGGAGTTATTGGTTGAGTTCTGAGTTTGTTTTATATGTTTGCTTTTAATAATCTATCTATATAATCAAAAGTAGTAGCTGATTAGCAGATCTCTCAGGTGCTGCCATTGATCTATCTTGCTAAGTTCTATGTTTCGTTTGAGTTTCTTTTTGTATCATTTTGGAACGATTTGTATCCATGTAATCAAATATATGTGGTTAATGGATCTCACAGGTGTCCCAGTTGAAGAAATAATTGGGAAAATTACTAGGCATTATGAGCTTGATAATGAGTATCAGAGCAATGGTAAATCAGTTCTGGAAAACAAACTCATTTCATTGAGGAAGCTGTCCAGTTGTGAGCTGTGGCTATTAGACCAATTTGGTGTTAAGGAATTCAAGTCCCTTGGTCATGGGGAGTTTTTTGTTTTCCTGGAAAAACATGCCTCTCTATTTCCTGCTAAATTACAGAATCTCTTGTCTGGTGATAGATGTGGAAAGTCTACTTTAGTGGTCTCGATGCTCCAGCATCAGTTGATGGTACTAGTGTCCCAAGCTTCATATAGTCTGTGGGAGAATGAAACTATTACCAAACAGATGGTTGCTGCGCTCCTTACAAGACAATTTCCACTACTTAGTTTTAACATCATGGAAAATGGTTCTATAGAAGATTTTCAACAAATTGTGGGAAAGTATAAGAACAATGTAATTTCAAAATGTGTTGTATTTTCTGCTACGCTGTCAGGAATGCATCATATTGGAGACTCATTGCCTCTCAAGGAAGACAGGTTGGAAACCAATGAAGTGAGAAACAAGGGTGACAACTTAGTGGCAGCATTTAATTCCGTTACATCTAAAGATGCAATTGAAGTTTTGGTTAGAGCACCGATGCTGTCTGACCTGAACTCATGGTCGCATTGGGACCTCAAATTTGCTTCCTCCCTTGGCCCTCTTGTAGGATGGTTGTTGAGTGAGGTCAATGATAAGGAATTGATGTGTTTGGTTACAAAGGATGGCAAGGTGATCAGAATTGATCAATCTGCTACTGCAGATTCTTTCCTGGAAGCTGCGCTTCAGAGATCATCTTTTCAAACAGCAGTGAAACTATTATCCTTGCTCTCATTAGCTGGGGGGGAAAACCATGTTCCTTTGTCCCTTCTAAAATGTTATGCTTGCCATGCCTTTGAAGTCATTTTGAAGAATCATTCTGAAAATATGGAAGTAGAGGACAGCAGGAAATGTTTTTTGCATGGAAAGGCAATTGGAGTTGCTTCTAATAACTTGACTGTTGAATTGCAAAAAAAATCATTTAAAATCAACCAGGCATTACATTTTGCGTCAAGGTTTGTCCTTGATTGTCTTGGTTTTATGCCTGCAGAATTTCATGGTTTTGCAGCTGATGTTTTGCTCTCAGGGATGCAATCTGTAATAAAAGAAGCTTCTTCAGTGATTTTGTATGAATGCAACCAAAAAGAACGCCTGATGCTTCATGAAATAGGATTATCTATCGGCATAGTAGAGTGGATTGAAGATTACCATGCATTTTGTTCTAATAGTACCACTGACTTGTCCGTATCTTCTGGGTCATCATGCTTGGAAACTGTGAGGTCTGAGATAAGCACTGAAAATGTGACTCTGAGAGAAGATGCACATTATGCAACTTGTACTCAAGTTAGATGCACAATTGATGATGCTGTAGTTTCCAGTGATGAAACTATCAGTGGTAGCTTAGAACAATCATCTGACCTTGACCAACACAAGGATGCAGCCATGGTAATTGAATCAATCAGGAAAGAAGAATTTGGTCTGGATGCAAATCTTTTCAATACAGAGAGCAGCATGTTGAAGAAGCAGCATGCGCGCCTAGGGAGAGCTCTTCATTGTCTGTCCCAGGAACTATATTCACAAGATTCACATTTTCTTCTTGAGCTTGTAAGTAAATCTAATCAGGGATGGATTGCTTGTTCTGAGTATTGTTTCTAACCCTAAGGTTTCATTTTACTATTACATGCTATCATGCTAACTGCTAAGCATTGTTCAGGTTCAAAATGCTGATGATAATATATATCCTGAAAACGTGGAACCTACTCTGACATTCATCCTTCAAGAATCAGGTATTATTGTTTTGAATAATGAGCGAGGCTTTTCTGCTCAAAATATCAGAGCTCTTTGTGATGTTGGAAATTCAACCAAGAAAGGATCTGGTGGTGGATACATAGGGCAGAAAGGAATTGGCTTCAAATCAGTATTTCGGGTATGCTTCTTTAGCACTGCTATATTCATCTGTGCTCCCAACCATCTCTCCATCAGTCTCAAATGAAAAATTCATTCAAAAGTAGTGCCGGGGACCAAATGCCCTATGGGACTAATGTCAAACCATATTAAGGAAGGGAACAATTTGTGTAAACTAATGAACACGGTATGAAAGACAGCAGAAAAGTAGTATTGACAGAGGGGAAGAATTCTAATAACTTTATTGCAAATAACAAGAGTTACAAGGAATAGTAAACAAGTAGCCTCACACCACCCAAGAGAATCACTCTCATATTGGAATCACACCAAATACAAAAGGGGTTTTCATTACAAATGAACTACCATACATAATATTCTACAATAAATAGAGTTACATTTGATGGTTATTTAATAGATAACTAATTAAAGAAAAGAACAATGACAGTTACAATTTGCTTCTACTGCCACTTGGAAATACAAGATTATCTTCATTTATTGGATGCAAATTTCTCCTTATTGCCAACGTGTAATACTGGAAGTGTAGCCTCCATAGAATGTATCCCTTTACTGGAACTAGCTTGATCTCTGTCAAACCTCATCACGCCCTTCTGCTTGTCTTTGCCTTGAATATTGCCACTTCGATCATAAGAACTTGCATCAGGGACAATGGGGAGTTGGAACTTGGGAGTGAACCAAGTTATTTAGCTTGCAATCTTAGTCTCTGTAAAGTTTTTCAGCATCTTTCTTTTATGATGTACAAATAAAGAATCACAAAACTTAGCAGTTCCTTAATCTAAAAGTTTGTTAAAGGGTGTTTAATTTGATAATTTGAACTACAAATTCTTTCAATATAATAAAAAATTTCTTAGTACAAGGCATCATCACTGTATGTTGAAATATCTTAGAGACTTGTTTCTGTTACTATGGCCATATGATTGTCCCTTCCAACAAAGACTTGTTGCTTGCTAGGATGTTCCAGTTACTTTCTTGTTAATGAACCTTATACTTGATCACTATAATAAATGGAATGAAACAAGTTTTTTATTTGGACTTCAAATATAGCACCTAAAATGGCAATTCACATAAAAACACGGAGGCTTGGTTATGTTTTTTGAGTTTTTGCAGATGGACAAGAATAAAATGTTACTTGATTGATCATAGTTGCCTCTCCTTTTATACAAAGAAAATGAACTTGTAATTGTGATTAACTTGTTTGAAAATAGTCACGGTAGTTGTTTTGCATAAATGCATACAACACCTTTTAATTCTGAAGACCTAGATGGGTAAATATAATTGCTTTTGTGACCAAAAGAGCACTTTATTAATTTTTTGTTATTAAATAGAAGTGATAATGAAGTCTTTCTTAATAAAGAAAAAAAGTGTTATATGGTAGAGAATTTTAATTTGCTGTTGGCATTGAATCAATTCTTACACTATTTGTCATAAGATTTAAGATCACACAAGGGCATTTATAGATAGGCTATATTATATCTATTAATAATTTTCCTTTTTTATGTCATTTGGTCTTTATGTAGATCACAGATTCTCCAGAGATTCATTCCAATGGATTTCATATCAAGTTTGACATAGGCGAGGGTCAGATTGGTTTTGTGTTGCCAACTGTTGTGCCTCCTTGTGATATCAACTTTTTCAGTCAGCTGGTGTCTATGCACCCTGATCAAATGAATATTAACAGTTGGAATACTTGTATTGTGCTTCCTTTCCGGTCAAAATCAGAAGATACTGCAACAAAGATGTTTTCAGATCTTCATCCTTCTTTGCTGCTTTTCCTTCAGCGCCTCCAATGTATCATGTTCCGAAACATGCTCAATGATTCACTCGTCATCATGCGGAAAGAAATTTTGGAAGATGGTATTGTAAAGGTTTCATGTGGGAAAGATAAAATGTCATGGCTTGTAGCATCTCAGAAGTTGGAGGCACATGCCAGTCGTCCTAAAGTGCAAGGAACTGAAATTGCCATAGCATTTACACTTGAGGAGTCAGATAATGGGGAGTATAATCCACGTTTGGACCAACAGCCTGTTTTTGCCTTTCTTCCTCTGAGAACTTATGGTCTGAAATTTATTCTTCAAGGCGATTTTATTCTACCTTCATCAAGAGAGGAAGTAGACAAGAATAATCCCTGGAATGAATGGTTGTTGACCAAGTTTCCTGGTTTGTTTGTTAGTGCAGAGAGATCCTTTTGTGCTCTTTCTTGTTTTAGGGAGAATCCGGGCAAAGCTGTGGCCACTTATATGAGCTTTGTTCCACTTGTCGGGGAGGTGCATGGTTTCTTTTCTGGCCTTCCTAAAGCAATTATTTTAGAATTAAGAAGAACAAGCTGCCTTCTTATTGAAGGAGACAGGAGTAAAATGGTTCCTCCTTGCAGTGTTCTGAGAGGTTGGGATATGCAGTCTCGGAATGTTCTACCTGATAGATTGCTTCAAGAGTACCTTGGACTTGGATTCTTGGACAAGAATATAGTTTTGTCCGATTCACTTGCAAGGGCACTGGGTATCATGGAGTATGGGCCTGAAACATTAATTAAATTTATGACCCATTTATGTTGCACAGATAATGGCTTAAAGTTGATGGGCTTGGGTTGGCTATCATCTTGGCTAAACACCCTCTATGCAATGCTATCTCGATCTTCTGGGCAAACTGAACTTATAGATAAACTTCAAAATATTCCATTTATTCCCCTTTCAGATGGAACTTATAGCTCAGTAGATGTTAGTACAATTTGGTTACACTCTGATACCTTAACTACTGGGTTTGATCGTGTGCGCAGACTTGAGGCTTTTCCAAAATTGAATGCCAAACTTCAGATTGTAAATCCAGCCCTTCTTTCTGCATCATCTGTTGATGAGACTTCAGTCGACAATGTTGCTAGGATGCTTCATAGAATTGGTGTGCAAGAGCTGTCTGCACATGAAATTATTAAGGTTCATATTTTGCAAGCTATCTCTGATGACCGCATCACTGATAGGGACAAGGATCTAATGATAGATTATCTCTGCTTTATAATGATCCACCTACAATCTGGCTGCTCTAATTGTTGTTCTGAGAGGAAGCACATTATCTATGAGTTACAAAATAAAGCTTATATATTGACAAATCATGGATATAGAAGGCCTGTTGAGACATCAATTCATTTCAGCAGAGACTTTGGGAATCCTATTGATGTGAATGAATTAATTAATATAGAGGAAATGAGATGGCATGAGGTTGATATCAGCTATCTGAATCATCCAGCTAACAAATCCCTCTCAAATGGATTGATCAAGTGGAGGGAATTTTTGCAGGAAATTGGTGTCGCAGACTTTGTGCGAGTTATTCAGATTGAAAAGAGTGTTGCTGATTTATGTTATAGTGTTCCCAATAATATGGCATGGGATACAGACCTGATTTCCCCCGGATCAACAGTAAAAGATTGGGAATCCAGTGAGCTGGTGCATCTATTGTTTTTTTTGTCCACAAGTGGTGATGTAGAACGCTGTAAATATCTCTTGGAGGTCCTCGACATGCTATGGGATGATCACTTTAGTGACAAAGCTACTATTTACTATGATTTAAAATCCAGCGATAATGGGAGATCCTTCAGGTCTTCCTTTATAAGCAAAATCTGTGACTCTCAGTGGGTAGTTTCTAGCATGGACAATGAACTTCACTACCCTAAGGATTTATTCTATGATTGTGATGCAGTACGCTCTATCCTTGGTGCTTCTGCACCATATGCTCTTCCAAAGGTTAGATCGATGTTCATGACTAGCAAATGGAGTCATAGTTTATAATAGTTGTCCCTCCCACTTTAAGCCCAATATTACCTGCAATTGTTTATAGGAAGTAGAATTATAAATAAACAGTTTTCTTTCAATTTTTCCTCTTTTCATTGCATTGATTATAACACCAAGAGGCAGTAAAGGAATAGCACTTATCAAAGGTTTTGCAATTGATGGGTATCATAAAGTGACATCAAAACAAAATAGATGGTCAGAGGTGCACATGTTTGTGAGATAGCTATATAATGTGAAATTTTGTCATTATCAGATTCCATATGAAATCTGTGTTTCTGCAAATAGTAGTCCCGTACGTAGTGCTCTTTGTTTGTTTTGTTTTATTTCCTGCCCCAAAAAGGGAAGGGGAGACAGGGATAGGGTGGGGGAAGGGGAGACAGTGGTAGGGTGGGTGTTTTTTGCTTGTGATATGGTTTAAAGTAGACACCTCCTCGATAGGTGAAGGCTCATAGTAGATTGGAATAAACATCTGCAGTTGTCAAATGTGAAAACTTGCAGTTCTTGGTTTAGTTGAGCTGATATGATTTCTGAAACATTATATACTGTGGCTGCATCTTCTTAATCTAATTTGCAGCACTATATTCCTTTTTGTAACAGGTTAGAAGCAGAAAGTTATTGAGTGAGCTTGGCCTGAAGACTGAAGTCACTTTTGATGATGTTCTGGAAATTATTAAAGCATGGAGAAAATCTGAAACCACTTTCAAGGCCAGGTATTGCTGCACTTTTGCTGTGTTAGATGGTCACATGGCTCATGAGTTGTGTAAGACATGATATTTATCATTATTATGAGTACTTACAATGCTAAATGGTTCCCACAAAGATTTCAATCTCTTATGGATTTTGTGGATTTGTAAATTCAACTCACTAATTGGGAGTCTGTAAAACCTCATTTTATCATTCTGCTCAATTCTGAATATATCCTTATTATGTCAACTGTATCTTTATTTTCTTGCCTATCTCTACATTTCAAATCCAGCTATCTTTTCCATATTTGCTATATTGTTTATTCCATTTTCTGTGTGTTGTTTGGTAGCTTTTTCTTTGATCTTACTCATTTAAATGACAACTGACATTTTTTCCTCTACAGCATAGCACAAATGTCAAAATTCTACACATTTATCTGGGATGAAATATCTTCTTCAAGGAACAAAGTTTCAGAGGCATTCCGTTCAGGACCATTTATTTTCGTTCCTAGTAAATCTGGCTCTAGTCACAAGGATTTGTTACCTGGTGTATTTTTGTCTGCTGAAGATGTATATTGGCATGATCCAACTGGCTCTATGGACCGATTGAAAAAGATCCGTACTCAGGGCGGGTCAACAAGTGTTATTCAGTGCCTGTTAAGAAAGATACTGTGCAACGTTTATCCAGGTCTTCATGACTTTTTTGTTAATGAGTGCGGAGTATCTGAAATCCCTACTTGCCATAGCTATCTTGATATTTTACTGCAGTTATCAACTGCTGTTTTGCCTTCACAAGCTGCTAGTGCAGTAAGTTCCCAACTTGAAAAATAATTTGACCTTAAACTGATTGTGTTGTGTGGCAATGTAAGGTTTCCTTTTCATGTCATAGGTTTTCAAAGTCTTGTTGATGTGGACTGAGGGACTGGAATCTGGGTCTCTAAGTACAGAAGATATCATTCACTTGAAAGAATGTCTGACAAAATTGGATTATACTGTACTGCCTACAGCACAAGATAAATGGGTTTCTTTGGACCCATCTTTTGGTCTGGTATGCTGGTCCGATGATAAAAACTTGAGGAAGATATTTAAGACTTTCAATAATATAGAATTCTTGTACTTTGGCAATCTGAGTGGCAGTGAGCAAGAGATGCTCCAAACTAAAGTGTCTCTCCTCCTGCAAAAATTGGGGATACCTGCTCTCTCAGAGGTAAGCACTCTTTCCCTGCCTGCCTCTGCCTTGTCAGTTGAATTATTTTCACAATCTTTTATGGAAACTTGTAAACTGGCACCTTAGTTATGCCAGTTAAATGAACATGTTCACTCACCAAAAGAGTACTGCAAAATGTTCATGAAATCAATCAATTATAAAATTCTAACTTACCACTGATTTTGCATGTCATGTTAGGATTCTCTCCGTAATCACCAATTTCTATGTGATTGCTCAGAATGTTTTATTTCAAGTTTTGCCATTTCTTCAAACACCATGTATGCATATAATGGTTGTCTTAACGAGGTATCCACCTACTTATTTTTCAGATAGCGTGCTATAAACTATACATTATACACCAACTTATGAAAGCATAAATAATTTCTACTTGAACTGTATCTCAAGTGGTTTGAATAACAGTTAAGCATTCTGATTGGCATTCTTTCTTTGATGTGTCGTTTATACTCATTTGATCATTATAAGATGTAATTGCTGGTTTCCTTTTGTCACTAATGGAACTGATTTTGAAAATACAGTTTTTTTTTTTTTTTGGTTTTGAGGAAAAGCATTTCTTGTTCTGTGTGAAACCAAAGGCAGGGCTGCAGGATTGTTCCAGTCTAAAATCCCTTGTATAAATAACCACTGGGGAAGTCTTCATCATTTTTCTTCATGCAGGTTGTAACTCGTAAGGCAATATATGATGGTCCAGCAGACTCTAGCTTCAAAGCTTCATTGATTAACTGGGCTCTTCCATATGCTCAGCGCTACATATATAGCACGCACCCTGATAAATACTCTAAACTCAAGCAGTCTGGATTCAATAATCTAAAGCAACTGCAGGTTATTGCTGTTGAAAAGTTATCCTACCACTATGCCATAAAAAAATGTCGCCTTGCTTCTAAGAGGCAAGAACAATGTAGCTGTCTCCTGGAGGTATGGATGATATTGCTTATTCTACTTATTTCATTTCTCTCATTTATGTGCAGCTGACTAGTGCTGATAAAATGCTGGCAAGAATCATATGAAATTAGGATTGAACAAGTTACCAAAGTTCATTGGAAATTTGTTAATTTTGAAATGCAAGATCTTGAGGATATACAAGACCTCTGCGCATTAACTGACCTTTACCCTTCAATGATTTTGCAAATGGAAAAAATTATTATGACCTTACCCTTTCAATTATAATTTTTCAGGGTAATACTTTGTACACAAGGTTGGAATCTGATACACACGCCTTGTTTTTGGAGCTTTCTCGTTTATTCTTTGATGGTACTCCAGAATTGCACTTGGCAAATTTCCTTCATATGATTACAACCATGGCTGAATCTGGCTCCACAGAGGAGCAAACAGAATTCTTCATTGTGAACAGCCAGAAGGTGTCAAAGCTTCCCAACGAAGAATCTTTGTGGTTACTGTCCCCCACTCAGTCTTTGACAACGAATGAGGAATCACTTCAAATAGATGTTTCTCCAACATCAATAAACGAACAGAAACCCTCAAACTTGAAGTTGAAAGCCAGTGTCAGTTCATATTGGCCACCTGCAGACTGGAAAACTGCACCAGATTTTCATAGCAGCCGATGTAGCATAAATGATGAGGAGATTGTCACAGAAGCAGTTAGTGTAGTTCCAGCTAAGAACAATGCGGATTTCACCGTTGAAAACAAAGCAGATGAGTTGCCAGAGTCTGAAAATGTGGACACCCAGACTCTTAAGTTCAATGGTCCTGAATTGGGTCCATCTAAAATATTCAGGACAGATCAGCTTCGTCCTGGGACAGCTAATGCAATACAAGCAATGGCTACTGGGAGAGAAGGTGAGCAAGTTGCTTTCAACCATTTGACTAAAAAATTCGGTCAGGTCGTGAAGTGGGTTAATCAGGATAATGAGACTGGGTTACCCTATGACATGGTTATAGAAGTGGGAAGTAGTAAAGAGTATATTGAAGTTAAAGCAACAAGATCCGCTATGAAGAACTGGTTTGAAATATCATTTAGAGAGTGGCACTTTGCAGTTGAAAAGGGTGAATGTTTTAGCATTCTTCATGTACTTCTAGGTAATAATAAAGCTAGGGTCACAACATTCAGAAATCCCGCAAGACAATGCCAATCAGGGAAGCTCCGATTGGTTGTTCTGATGCCCACTGTCTCTGAAACGTGGGAGGATGTTTCTCTGCTGACTTGATTAGTGCCATTGAACACCAAATTGACATGATTTCTGATCCGTTGTCTAGGATACAAATTTCGGGATAGCGGATGATTGAGGCTTGTCTGCAAAGTTTTTTTGAGATAGCTGGGAATTGGGATACAAAATACTACCTTCAATAGAACCAATGCGTTGTTTCTGCAGTTTTTTCATTGCCAGAGAAAATAATTGAATAGTAGAATCTATTGCCAGAGGAACAATAATTTGGGGAAGGGTTATTGGTTTTCCAAGCTGAAACCTAAAGCTGGAAATTGTTGTATTCACCACAGTAGAGATGACTTGTACACATAGTTTTCTTTTTGACATCAGCAGTGTTCCCTGTACTCGTTACGAGTCGAGCAACAAGGCTGTGCAGATTTTGTACCGTGACAGTGATTATGAATTCCAAGTGAACAGTTGGTCACATTTCCACCTCATTTTACAGTAGTACCGTGAATGCTGTGGTGTCAAATTCTCTCGGCTCTTTTTTTTAATTTTCGGAATTTTATTACTCAAATTATCGCGCGGACATTTATTTAAATTTTAAAAGGTTCCAGTGATGATTACTTTTAAACTATCCCCACCTGGAACTCAAGGCTTGGGCCAAGCTGGGTTTATAACAAACTAGGTGGGAGCTATCCTGTTAACTTTGAAAGTTAAAGATGAATCCAAGTCATAAACCTACAGGGGATATGTTATAGCTCATGGAATGAAATGGTGAATACAGTAAACTTATAACCAGATAATGTGAAACGTGTTATATATTACAAAATTTTAAAGGGTGTGGCTAAACCTCTATATGGAAGAGTAAAATTAAGGTTTTTCCTGACAAAAAATCAAACCAACTAGCCTTGTGTTAAAATGATTTTTTTACAGTTTATTTGTCATTATATATTTGTTAGGGGTAAATCTGTTGTTTTTTTTTTATATAAATAATATCTAGACATTAGAAAACTTTTAGACATTATCATTACACATGATACAAAGGTTTCAACTTTAAAACCTCTAATTGGATTCTTTAATAGGTAGTGTTTTGTGTATCTATATATATATCAATTTCCCCTCCCTTTTTATGTTAAAAATATGATAGATGATATATTTTATAAAATATATCTAGATTCACGAGCTAATCGAAACAAAAATATCATAATATTTTAAAAATATATTAACATGGTTAGTTGTTTACATGAACAATTAACCGTACCCATACCATTTAGTTGTTTTTGTTAGTTATCATATGCTTTTAAGGTATGATTTAGGAAAATCCAGTTTCAAAGACCAAAACATGCTACTGCTTTATTTTTCTAATTCTTGAAATAAAAAGAACAAATAGGCCGAGCACTCTCTACTTATGTGTACATGGCCTTATCTGAAGCCCAGCCCATTTACCAAACACCCTCAATCTTTCCTCTCTAAAATTTCTGAAACCCCAACTCTCGCTCTCCCTCTCACAGAAATGGCCACCGCCGCGTCTCGCTCCGTACTCCGCTCGACCCGTCGTTTGTTCTGCACAAGCGCCACACCGAAAAACAACCATCAAAATACCCACAGGTTTTTAGAACCAGACTCCTTTATTGGAAGCTGGGAGACACCAAAAACCCCTAAAGAAGCAGAGGCAAAACTAGCTAGATTAAGAAGAGAATATGCAAAGCAAGTGAAAGTATTGAGAAAGGAATATATAGTGGAAGTCGAAGCTTTGCGTATAGAGAAACAAAGGAAAGAAGAGGCTAGAAAAGAAGCTATTCGAGTTGCTAATGAAGAGAGGAAGAAATTGAAAGCTGAAGCTGCTAAGGTCAGAGCTGAAGAGAGGAAGATTGAACAAGAGGAGTTTCGAAAGCTTCTGGTACTATTCGTGTTTTTAATTTTTTGTTATTGATTTTTTCGAAGATTTAAGTAAATAATAGATTCTCGGAATGCCCTTTCGAAAAAAATGGAAACTGTGTATTTTGTTCTTTAACTATCGATTGCATCTGTAAAAGAAATAACGTGTTCTTTTTATTGATTGGTTGGAAAAGGAATTGAATGAAAAAATTGTTTTGATTAAGATTGTTTGGTTGGGGTTTTATGGGTTTTTTTCACAGTATTGGTAGCAAATTTGGAGCATTTGATGTCAACTCAAGGAAAACCTAATCTTCTGTGTTTATTTTTTAATTGTTATTGTTGATTAGGGTTTCAGAGGTTTGAGCAATATTGGGTTTTCAGACAAAATATGTTTTTATGATGGTCTTAAGCTGCATGCTTTAAATGGTTTAATGGCATTAAAAGCAGTATTAGTGATGGTAAACGGCAGATAGTCTAGGTAGTACGTTTACAAGCTAGAACTATGCAAGCCAGTTTAAAGACTTTGATCAAATTGGCTGTGGAACGGTGGAGATACTTTTAGGTATACACACGTATGCAGATTTGTGGTGATAAGAGTGCATTTTTGGAATTGTAAAGATTCCATAAAACCAGATATTCATTCCCGAATGTTTTACACATTCTACTTGGATATTCATTTTTTATGCTGCTATACTATTAAGTAATTGTACAATGTTGTCTGATCTTTGAAGTTAAGTTTTTGTAAACTATGAAGGTTGCATGAATTGCATTGGCTTTCAATTCAATGACACTATCAATCTGTGGAGGCTGAAGGGAGGGGTGTTGCAGCACCTTGCTCCTTGATGGTTATGCTGGTTAACTTGGGTGCATGTTTGTTCCTACGTTGTTCTTTTATGTTGGGACACCAGTTAGAAAGTTAGAATGTATACTGACAACAGGAGTTCGAAGAAACTTGGATGATTTTTATTTTTATTTTTTTCTTATCTATGGAGTTCAGTTAATTTGCTGCAAATGTAGAGTGTGGTTTGCAGCAGTCTGTGTGCACGTGTAAGTGCTGAGTTTTTCAGCTTGTGCCCGTGTATAGTTGTGTTTGCATGTGAATGCATTTGTTTTTTAAGCACATATAGTTCTTAAATACCATGTGGATAGTGTCAAAGGTTTATATTGACAAGCTGCCTTTCAATGCATTACTGATGTGATTGATCTGTTCCATGCAGTTGAAAGAAAGAGCAGAGAAGCTTGAGAATTGGAGGATGAAAGAAAAGAGGCAGGAAGAGAAGAAGAAAGTGAAGCATGAACTCTTACACCGACAAAGTTCAAACTGGATTGATGGCCGTGAATTGGAGAAGAAGATACTGGAAGTCATGGTTGATGGCACACAAATTTGATTCCTCGTGTTTTCAAATTTTGCATCTGTTTGCTGCTTCTGGATAAATGAGTTTGGAACTTAAATTTGACCAAGAAATAACTCGAGCGGAACCTGGAACTTCCTTATTGATGTAGCTCGGTCATATTTCAATCGAAGGTAGTCTGTCATCTTTAGCAAATGCCGCTTGCTCTGAAAAGTAGAAATATAGTTCACCACTCCCATTTACAAAACCACTTTGAATTATCAGTATCCCTTCTACTGTTATAGAAGTTCAATAACTATAGCCACTGGTTTCACGCATGGATTACTTCCATTTCTTCTTTGCCAAGATGATATTGTCATAAGAATCTGTAATTGGAGGGGAGCAGGGATCCTAAACCTGCATTGAAAGTGAGGCGGAGGGAGGTCGCGTGTCAAATTTGAACTTGGGACCTCTTCATGAAATGGTTTTCCAGGTTCAGATTTGGAGACCATTCTCATCTCTTCTTGATGAACGAACTCTCTAAGTTGCATTATATTATATGTGACATTCATCCATGGCTGCATCGTCCCCTTGCACCTGCAAATTAACCTACTCCTTTACTTTTAGAGAGTTTTCCAGTTTCTTTATTATTTTTCTAGAAAATACAAAACATATTTTACTGAATGAAAACGAAAACTTTCTCCAGAATACATTAAAGGAACACAAGGAATACGGACTCAATTCAACAAACCTCTAGTGTATGGTGTGCATGCCAAGAAAAAAGGAAGAAACGTCAACGAATGACAGCTTTCCAAAAGCTTCTCATAATCAGTGTTTGATGACTAAGATTAAAGGATAACAAATTAGCCAATTTACATTTTTAGGCTAAAAGAAATAACTTTGACATGCGAGAAAATTAGAGAACCCTCCAAGCAAAAAAATTTCAGAGCAAAACCCCACTAATTATACAATTTAAATTAACCAAGATGGAAAAATCCAACTAATGATGTCAAGATATTCAACTATCATTTACAACCATTTAGAAAATTGAAGGAGAAAAGAATTGTGTTGCTAAGGGCTGTTAATCTTCCAAAACCATATATCTGCCTCCAAACGAGGTGGAAAGGAAAGACTCCGTTTGCTTTGCAGCGCTTGTCACTGGGTCTTTGGTTTTTGAATTTTCACATATGGGAAAAAACCCATGAAGTGGGCAACTTTTGGATTCCAACCCAACTGCTGAGCACGCCAAAACATCAGGAATGTGTTTGCAAAATATGAATTGAACCCCATCAAGATATGCCATAAAGCATGTCCCTCGGGGTTGAAGTACCACTGAGAAATGTTGTTGCAAAACAAGCGATCAAAAAGCCAACAAAGACTTCCTGTGGATATGGTAGCCAAATATAGTTTTGCAAGCCGCTTTGCAGATGCATCTTTTGTGTAGATGTAGTATTTGTACATCCGGGGAACACAGAGAAGGCAAAGAATCACATAGTGTACCTTGAAACCAATTTCAAAACGAACCAGTGCATGGAAAATCGCAAATGCAGCTCCATAAAGGAACAAGAAGGTGGGCATCACACTTCGGTAGTGCCAATCTGGTGAGTAGAGGATGTAGAAATACAAAAGCATTTCCCAAACCATGGGTGTTTCATCACCTTGCTGCTGCCTGAAGACAAATTAAGAATACTAACAACTTAATCAACATGATGAATCAACCACCAAACAAAACATCCAACACAATGCCATGCAAGTTCACATGATTTGGGAAAGAAATACAAAAGCATTTCCCAAACCATGGGTGTTTCATCACCTTGCTGCTGCCTGAAGATAAATTAAGAATATTAACAACTTAATCAACATGATGAATAAACCACCAAACAAAACATCCAACACAATGTCATGCAAGTTCACATGATTTGGGAATGAATTCCGACACATCAAAATACAGGTCCCAAGTCCCAGCATTTTCAGTAGGGGAACACATGCTAGAAATCTATATTACCAGACCCTACTCTTAAAGCTTTGGAATAAGGAAAATAGATGTAGACTAGATTCAATGAAACAATTGTCAAATAACGTGTAATTTGTTTCTAAGAGGATGCGGGAAATATTAGGAACTTCAATGCTTTTGCAATCCTAGGGCATTCATTTGCAAATGCCAATTAAGTGAATAAAATAAGATATGACAACATGCATAAATTTTACAGAAAATAAAACCCTATCATCCAGCAATAAGATATGGCATTGAAACACTTCTTTAAATCATTACTACCAGCACCTCATCAAATCTATCAGCAATCTGAAGAATGACAGCTATTAAATTCTAGCAAATCACATCAGACATCCAATACAATGTCCAGCTCATTGACATACTAAATAACAACTCTTCCATGTCTCTTGATTATAAAACCATTTCAAATACCAAGTAACTTGCTCCCCTTTATTGTGCCCAAATCATGTCATTTGTCGGTCAAGCACTTCCATAGAGCCAGCAAGTATAGGGATTGAATAAGAGGCAGGTTAGATAAGTATTTTTTTCCATTCTATTTTCGCTTTTGACAATCAACTAATAGGGCATTCACACAAGAAAAAAGACAGCAGATTGGGAAGTGCTAAGTTAGGGCCTAACTACAACTTCTAGCTGTTGGCCCCCATCGACCTATAAAAATCCAGTTAATTGGAGTTCTAATTCTTTGAAAGTACTTAGAAGAGCCAACTTTTCATCTGAATTCCATTCCACAAACCGCCTCAAAGTATATGTGCTAGTTCCTTTACATAGTTAAAAAAGAAAAGAAGACCATTACATGAAGGGGCAAAAAGTTCAATATATAATATGATAACCCTTGATGAAAACAATAGATTGAGAACTTTAAGGGTAAAAGTCAACGGGCTTTAATTGATCGATCCTTGTTGTTCTTTTGGTTGAGATAGGAAAGCTCAAGGGCCCTTTTACACATGCACTCCTTCAACAGTAGTCCACAGGCAGAGGATTGTATATTTTCTCTTTAAAAGGCCCAAAAGGTTAGAAAGATTAAATGGGAACTTAAGATCAACTTATGCAGAGACATAAACACCTAGAACAATTTTTTGTCAAGAAACAGTACATCTTACAGTATTGTATGCCATATATTCAAAGCCAGAGCTTTTTATGAATATAATCCAGCTAAAACAAGACATATTTCAAACCACGCACCGATTAGTTCCAAGGGAAACGTATAGGGGCTGCTAACCACCCAAGAAATTAGTGAAAGTTTTTTAGAAGAAAATGATGAACAAGATAGGAGAATACACAAGTGTACTTACACGCGTTGCAGAGTGGCATGGTATAGCATACTTCCAATGGCAAGTATCATATTAGATATGTGAAGTACGCTAAACCTCTTCTCAAACCGTTGTCTTAAAGCATTTATAAGGCCGATGAGTGCCAAGAGAATGCCTGGGATATTTGATACGGTGTTGAAAAATTCAGCAATATAAGATGAATAGACATAATTTTTTTCACACCACTCGGCAGATGTTACAGGTCCCCAAAAGCTCGATATTGCTTCAGCCATTCTTCAATGTATATGCACAAAGTGTAAGATAATTCAACTGATAAACTTTCTGCTAGAATATTGAAGAGATCATAACCTGCATTATTTTGTTATAACAAGATGAGACAATGAACCTTGGAATGAAAAACAAATAAGAAGAGGAAGAAAACACTGAAAAAAATAAAGAGATCTCGTCCCTAATAACCCCCTACTCATGAGGTGCCCTCTCTTCTCTCAGTTTACCATAAATACATAATTTTAAGTTTCCTTGGTCTCTCAAGCCTAAAACCTATTTCTTTTCATTATAATGGCCTACAAAAATAGGGATCAGCATCTATAGCCAATGCAGTTAGTAATACCAGAACTAGAACGCATCCTATTAAGCGATACTGATACTGAATCCATACACTACAACTAGACAAAATAGGAATAATTACGTGGATCTTTAATCAATTTATGAAGATAAAAGTTCCAAGGTAGTTTGCATATTAAATTCTTTGTAAAATTGATGGGCATGGCAACAGTAATACAGATATATGGAAAAGAATTAAATATAGAACATCTCACAACAATTTGCAAACTATGGAGGCAACTTTAAAGCATTCATAACCAAGACGATCCCAGAAAAAAAAAAAGGTACTAAAGTTTGGTAAACTTACAAAGTACAGGACACCAAATGAGCTATTTACCAATCAAACATAGTTGAAACTACCAACTCGGGGCAAAGGTTGCATTCACGAAAAGGAATGAAAATTTTCAGGATAAGGATCCATCTGTTTTCCTATGTTTCAAGGTTTCCAATATGTCAAAATCCAAGTGTGATCTCATACTACATGGTAACTCTTCCTAAATTAGAATTAAACAGAAGAAATTCAAATCCACAAAAAACAAGTCCAGAATTTCAAATAAGTAAAGCATAAAAAGGTATCAATGGTTTGAAGTACAACCACACTGACTAACATTGTGCTTCTCAAAGTTACTTTGATTGCTTCAAGATATTACAGCAATGCAATTCTCTATAAACAAGAAAAGAAATTTTCGTATACAAAATCACAAACTGAGCAATGGAACAGTCGTAACACAACAAAAAGGGAGATGTTACCAGATTTGCAAATGCTTCGAAAACAGAGTTACTTATCTGTTGATCGATTCGGTAAACACTATCATGACATAATAACAACTAAAACAGAGGCATTAAAGTCTAATCTTCATAGCATTCATCTCCTTAGTTTTTTTATTAATTATTCACTACCATATGTATACATACATATATAAACAACTAATAATTCAAAGGCAATACTCTATGCATGGTGTTCATTCAATGGAGAAAACAAGTCCTACCGTAAGCCAAGCCAAGCCGAATCAATAATGTACAATGAAAGAAAAGCCCTTAACAAAACAGAAATCAATGTACTTACAATTCTGTCCGAATCATAACATAAAAAGAAATCCGAATCACTAAATTATGCATTGTACTACTCGATCCACACTATTTACTTATTTTCTATAATTCTCTCAGCCTTCAAAAGAAACCTAAACACATTTAAATAATTAAAAAAAACAAAAACTATATCCAAATTTGGCTATTCTTCTGCTACATTGCTAAGGGAAGAGGGAAATTCATAATAAGCGGAGTAAAAATAAAATAATAACCTTCGTAAAAATCAGATCTATTCTACAGTTCTTTCTTCTTCGAATAATGATAATAACAGCAAACAGCTCGGGGCTAAAGCAAAACGGACCAGTGCTGCCCGATGCCGATTCGGGAGCGGTTTAGGGCTTTTCATAGTGACTGTGCTGAGCGCGTGGAGAAAAAGGTTTTATTTTAGAAACGAGTGTTTTGACAACACTTGTAAGGCAATGGATTCGTTGGATTAGGTTTTGAGCGGTGGGGATTGTTTTGGTAGAGAAACTTTACCACGCTGCCTTTTTCCGGTTCTAGTGAGTTGATCTTATTTGGAAGTCGCGTGTTGTATACGTGCCCCATTTTATTATATTATTATAAAGAATCTAAACTAAGAAAAAGTTGTAGTTTCCCTATTTCTTTTGCCGTGGATGGGGAGACAATTGCAGCGTGGACTGCTGTTAGAAACTCATTTTGTACTCCAATTTTCATTTAAAAAATTATACCGTTAGGGGGAGCCAGGAGTTCTCTACGAGTAGGAGCATGCTTTTACATTCACACCCTATTTATTAATCGGAAACCTATCTATGCTTTGCTAGAAATGTTTTGTTGGCGGTGCCTCTCTGTTTAACAGTTTAATTTATTACTCTAAGCAATCACCAAATCACGTCAATCTATTTGGTAAATTCATGTTATTTTAATTTTTAATTTTTTTTATTGAAAAATATTAAGTTATATTTTCATATCATCTTGATATATTATATAAAAAATAATTATTTTTTTAAAAAAAAAACATTATTTTAATACAATCTTAATCTTAATCTCAATCTACCACAATCTCAAATACATCTCAATCTTAATCTAACACAATCGACGATCCTGTCCCATGTTGTCATGTTAATAACTTCATAATTTGGAGGCTAAACTATGTGCTAATATGGGATATAAAATCATATAATATTTTCTTCTATGGAAAGGTAAACAGGTATCTTTAAATTAGTAGAGAAACCTTATATATTTAAAGAAATTGAAAAACTTATCTTTAACTATTGACTCTAAAGTTTAAAACCTTTATTCAAAAGCTAACACAATGGCACGCACGCTAGGGCAACCCTTTATTTATTTGCAAACAAACATCCAAATTTTTGCATCCAGTGGGAAAAGAATTTCCGTGGAGATACAAATTTCCCTCCCGACTTTTTGACAAAAGTCCATGCAGAGGAGTCCCTTTTCACATAGAAATGATTATTTATCGAGTAAATAAGCGGTTAAGCATGGGCCCTTCAATTTTAGAGTAGACCTATCTACCTAATGGAACCATTGCCAATGGTTGCAACCTTGCACACACCAGCAGATGTGGTTAGTGGAATATCTTTGTAGCAGGCTACCAGGTCACTGTTAGTTTGCAGATCCACCTGTAGTGCCTCCCAGACTTTCTTCTTAGGGTTTAGGACATCGTCAGGTTCACCTTCAAACCCTGGGAATGTCACTCTCTCTCCAACAACGGCAGATTGGGGTGGATCAACCAATTCGACCTACCAGACCACCGGAAATGGTAAAATTAGACCAGCAATTAAAAAACATTTAAACAGTTAGATCCGTGTGCCGCTTTTGGTCGAAGGTTAATAGTTTGCATTACAAGTCCATTATGAAGGTTAGAATGATTTCATACTTGGAAGTGTGACCTGAGGAAAGTATATACATGACGCAATGACAATTCAAAAGGTAGTGATCGGTTTGCTTACCTTGGTGTGGTCACTACTGGAAGCAGCAAGAACCATAGCCTCTGACTTGATGCCCCTCATATTTGCAGGCTTTAGGTTGCAAAGGATGCAGACCTTCCGATTCTGCCAAATGATCACAATAATCAACAAACTAGTATACTGAGTGGCATTTTCTAAACATAAAAAAGCATCCTATTATTAAGAGCTATGGTGGCAGAGATTCATACCTGCATCTCCTCAAGAGGTATATACTTGACAAGTCCACTTACAACCGTTCTACAGTCTCCTTCACCCAAGTCGATTTCTTCCACATACAGGGAATCAGCATCAGGATGCTTCTGAGCTTTCTTAATTAGGCCAACACGAATATCAAGTCTTGTGATGGAGATTTCTGGTTCAACAGCGCCCCTTGATTTGGCTTCACCATCAGGTTTTTTGGCCTGCTGCTTCTTCCCACCAACTGTTTCATGAAGTTTGGTAAATAATACGGAAATAAACTTCCCGACAGTGATCATAAGCAGGTGCAAACACTCAGGTTGATAAGAACATGTATTTTTTCAACCACAATAAATGACTTGGTTCAAATTAGCCACCATCAGAACTAATCAGATGAGCACAATGGCTGCAAGCAGATCAAAACCTGTAGCTTTTTTCTTCAGTTCCTCAGCAAGCTTAGATGCCTTTTCAACTTCTTCCCGCTCAAGTCTGTCAGCCTGACTACCAGCAAATTTCTTCCTGTAGTCCTCCACTTCTTCTATTTTCTGTATGAAAATGAAGTTACTTAAATTAGTTGCAGGCCCAAAGAAAAGGTAAAATTATGCTGATCTTCACCACCATCTCCATCAGCATCAAAGCACAAACGCACAAACACACACATGCAAACACCTGCAAATTCAAACCAACACCCAGACACACACATGCACATAACCATATGTGACATAACATATTATACCAGTTCCTTGAACAAGGGCTCTGGTGTCCCAATCTTGTGCCCAGCCGGTAGGATCTCCCAAGGCCTTTTTGCCTTATCCATATCACCTTTCTCATCACATAGTGAAGCTTGTTCAGGGAGCATATTAAGCTGCTTGAAGACCTTATATCCAATTTTTTTAAAAAAAAGTCTCAGCACATAAAAACAATAAAAGACATTCACATGAGTGCTGAGTATAGATGAATAAGGTAGCCAAGATACCTCAACAGAGAAAGATGGCATGAAAGGTTCTAACAAACATGCAAGAAGATATACTAGACCCAATGAAGTCTTTATAACTATAGAACAAGAAGGTTGATCTTCCTTGTAAAGCCTCCAGAATTGGCTTTCCTACAGGGAAATGGAATAGAAATCAGTTCCCACCTTGAAGAACAGAAAAATTAGAAAACACACAACTCATGAAACTTTTGAATCCAAACGATCAAAAATATTCCAGGCTTACTTGCAGATATGCATTTCCCTCACTAGAAATGCTCATTGCAGTTTTCAATCCTTGCTTTAATTTAACCTAGAAAATTACAAACAGGGGTGTAAGAATGATGCCAGTTACATGCAACCATATCCTGCAAAACAATGATTGACGGATACCTTTTCCATGGCTTCCAGGTATTGCTCCACATATTTACCAACTTCTTCAGCTAATTTATTTGTCAGGGGATGAGAGCCTGCACCTGGAGCATCTGGGATAACAGAACCATATCCTGAACCTGTAGATCAAAACAATCAATCACTATGGTCTGAGGATACAATGCTGGTGCTTTGTTACACCCAAAAAAATGCATAAAAAAATGAGTGGAAAGTGATAAAATAAAAAAACCACTACTAGAATTTACAATCCTTCATGTTCCTAGAGGATCGGTTTGGGACTAATGTGATGCAGTGCACTATGTCCCAACAGTGTTTTGGCTTGCATGCTTCAAGGAAAAACAAATGGGGTCCAAAAGGGTATCAAGCATATTAGAGGGATAAATTGGCCCTCCCACAAACTCCAAGAACCATCCACCTTTCTTATGATTTTCAAAAGAAAATGAAAGAGAAACACACAGCTGCTCAATGAAGCTTCAAGTATATCTATTATAGTGAGAAGGCGATTCTTAGAAAAAAATGCCACTTCACAAGCACCACCAAAGCACAAATAATAGCAACATGCCAAAATTGAAAGGGAGGGAAAAGCTATCAAAACTCAAATGATAAGAATTCTAATAATTATAATTAAAACCAAACAAATAAATATCCTGCTATTGGCTATAGAAATCTGCAATTCAGCTCTCCCACCAACAAAAAAAATTGTCATTCTGATGTATTTGTCAAGAAACAAATTTAGCTGAACAACAAATGACTAAGAAACCTAATATGGAATTTCACACAGCTGATCTACCTGGAGGTTTAGCAAGAAAGCTCAGAACTCGGTTAATAAAGTTGCCCAAATTATTCAGCAACTCATTGTTACTTTTTGCTTGCAAATCAGACCATGTAAATACTGTGTCAGACACCTAATCAACACAGACACATCAAATTAGCACTTTCCTGTTGAATGATGAAATATACAAATACAGAATGAAAGCATTATCAGCAACAAGAGGATTACCTCAGGCCTATTGATTAGCAAATAATATCTCCAAACTTCTACAGGAATATTTGTATCCTTTGCATCATTACCAAACACTCCTACACCTTTACTCTTAGAAAACTTTCCTGCATTAGCCAGCCAAATAAAATTAGAAACTTAGAAAACTTTCCTGCATTAGCCAGCCAAATAAAATTAGAAAATTCAAAATGGTCAAAAGCAAAAGGTAGCTTGTTAGTAAGCAAAAGGTTATCTAATCAGTTATCATTTGAATGCATCAAAATTCACCAAGAATTGCATATTGGCTAAATTAAGTCAATAACACAGCTGACAAACCTGCTTCATAATTTAAGTATTCAGCTACACTTATAGTCTTCATCAAAGTCCAAGTTTCACCTGTTCCAAGAAGCGTAGAAGGAAACATCACCTGGAAAGAGAAATGCAAACACATTTGAAGAAATGAAACTTTACAACATTATCACAAGGCAAACCATACATATGGACAGCAATTTTGGAGCTCAACATAAAATAGCAACCAAAAAAGAAACATCAAAGCACAAACAATGGAAAGCCTATCAAGCATCAAGTAAAACCAAACAGAAGAAAGAAAATATAACAATCACATCAAATCTGCCCTAAAATCACTCAGACACAGGAAATTTCAAGCAAAAAGGAAATCTCATTATACAAATAATGCAAATAGAAAACTGCACAACATAAAAATGTAGATAATAATAACTTCCATTTGCAGGCCAAAAATTCTGAAGGACAATAAACTTACAGTGTGGAATGGCACATTGTCTTTTCCCATAAACTGATACAGCTCAACATTCTCAGGATTCTTCCACCACTTCTCCCAATCAGGAGTGTAGCAAGAAGTAATGGAGACATATCCAATAGGAGCATCAAACCAAACATAGAACACCTACCAATAATACAATCTGAAGTTACAACATGAAAACCTAATGGAACAGTTATGTGTATATTAGTTTGATGAAATACCAGAAGAGGGTGATTCAGCATGTTTTTTCTTAAAAAAAAAAAAATCACATCTTTTTAACAGGCTTTGAATAGGATAAAATGGAAATGATAATAAACAAGATTTCTAACCTTGTCCTTAAATTCTTCAAGTGGGACGGGAACACCCCACTTCAGATCCCTAGTAATGCATCGTGGTTTTAATCCTTCTTTAAGCCATGCATTTGTTGTTTGAATAGCATTTTGGCTCCAGCCCCCAGCTACAGATGTGCTCTCGAAATAATGTACTAATTTATCCTTCAGTAGAGGAAGCTCAAGAAACAAGTGATTTGTATCACGGATTCGTGGTATGTTTTTACATTGCTGTTCACATATCAGATCGGAATATACAAGTAAATACAAAATGAAATCAGCAGAGTCTTACAATGTTATTGCTATATGTATGGAAGAGGCACAACTGTCGATGATCACTTGTTCGCTGACTTCTTATTTAGGACATTACCCAGGGAAAACATGGCCATATCTAGCGAGTGTCAAGTAATAAGTTTGGCAGTAAAATGGACTTCTAGACATTTAGCCTATTTACTACGTTATGCAATTTATTTCAGTCCAACTCTGGATGAATATACAACCATGTGACCAAGAATTACCAGAAACTAAGATATAGCTGAAATTATACAAAACGAATTCACTAAATAAAAGAGAGAGATCAATCTCACACCTTGCACCTGGGATTTATTAACTCTGTAGGATTCAAAAGCTTTCCACAATTTTCACACTGATCTCCTCGTGCAGAATCATAATTACATCCTTCCGTTGGACAATTACCTTCCACAAGCCGATCAGCTAAGAATCTTTCGCATGTATCACAGTACAGCTGTATCATGATAACAGCTAAGCACATCAATCAATGAACCACCAAACAGCAAAATTGAGCTGAAACAGAGACAGGGTACTGAACTAGACAACAACATGTCCAAACAAAACAGTAAAATAAGCCATTACTCATGAGACTATACCTGTTGCATTGAGTTCTCCGAAAGCCAGTTATTTTCTAACAATTTCTTAAAAATTGCTTGACAAATTTCCGTTTGCTGTGGACTCGACGTACGTCCAAATTCATCAAAACTTATATTAAACCATTTATAAACCTCCCTATGAATCGCATGATACCTATGAATACACAACCAATTTAAAATTCACAACAACAACAATTCAGCAAATATGTAGAAAAAATAATTAGTTCAAATTAAAAGAAAAGGAAAATTTTAAAAAAAGAAAGAAAATTACTTGTCACAAATTTGTTTAGGAGTGGAATTCTCCTCCATGGCTTTATTCTCAGTCGCAGTCCCATACTCGTCAGTTCCACAAATATAAATCGCGTTATATCCTCGAAGACGACAGTATCGAGCAAAAACATCAGCACTCAACACACCTAACCAACCAAAACGACACAAAGATCAGAAGAAAAAAATGAGATAAATTCCTTAAAATGAAAATGACTCACAGCCGATGATGTTCCCGAGATGAGGGACGTTATTGACATAAGGCAAAGCACTGGTTATCAGTATGTTTCGCTTTCCCGGGATAGGTAGCTTCGGGGCCGTCCGATTGAGATCTTCCATGGTTACAGTAGCTTAGCTGCTGCAGCAGCAGCAGCTAGTGAGGATTTTAGAGAGAGAGAAAATTGGATTCTGCGTTGGCGATTTGGGGTTCTTAAAAGCACAGGAGAATCAGAATCAAAGATAGGCAGGCGGGTGATTGCTGCAAGAGTAAGCTAAAATCAATAGGGTGGCGTCAGTTGAAATTTTAACTTCCATTTTGAAGAAATAACAGGTATCTAACGGCCGCGACACGCAATTTAGAAGGGTCCTTGCCAAAGGGGTTATGTCAAGGTGCCATGGGAAGTGGGGTGGGAAGCTTTTGGTTGGGTCTTCTGGATTTGCAAATCAGAAGTTTTTAACCGTCCGTGGACTGCTACTGGCCCATGTAGGGCCTTGATCAGGTGCTGACTTGGAGCGCACGCAAAGGAAGCTGACACGGTCGTATTGCTGACGGACTCGGTATTCATCACCAGCTAACCTTTTATTATTTATTTATTTATTTAAAATTGATGTTCGAAACAGTTTATACATTCCTCACTTAATTTCTTGAAAGTTTAAAATTAATAATTATATAAGTTTTTATTATTTATAAAATTTATAGCAATCATACTAGTAATCTCTAGAAATAACCTTCCATTATTTTTATAAGCAAGCATTATAGTTATTATTTGTAAAATATTTTTATTTAAAAATATATTAAAAAATATTTTTATTTAAAAAAATTATCCTTGATATTAAAATATTAAAATAATCTAAAAATACTAAAAAAATATTAATTTAAAATAACAAAATAAAATAAAAAAACTTTTAAAATACAAAAACTAACAAAATTTCCCACCATCCCCTTTCTTTATTGAATAGTATCGCAAAACATACTTAATTAACTAAAAAAATAAAAATAAAAATAAAAGGTTTTAACTGACCAGAATGATAATAGAGAGATGCTTTTTTAATGAACTAACGAAATTACAAATAATGGGTTTTGCATAAAAAGAGATCCGCAAGTATTTCACATGGTAAGATGTGATAAAACTTTACTGTATTATTTTTTTTTTTATAGAAATGACCCTTTATGAATTTTTATTTTAAGGATTTTAATGAATTATTTTTTGTGTTTTCTCTTATATTTTAAAGATCACAAGATGTTTGCATCGGATCTATTCATATAATGATTCTATTTGTTTCATGAAAAATAATTTTTTTAGAAAAATAAATTATTTTATGTGATTTGATAGTGTAATAGAAAATAAATTGAAAAATAATTTTTTGTATTTAGTTATGTCATGGAAAATAAACTGAAAAATAATTTATTAATATTTTATTTTTCTCAAGTTTATTAAAATAATGAGAAACAAATCCTATAAATGAAAAAGTTGAATGAGAATGAAATTGAAAAAAATATAATTTTATAAATTATCTTAAATAAAATAAATAATAATAAAAATAGTAGAGATCTAATATAAAAAAAATAAAAAAAATAAAAGATAAAGAAATTAAAATAATAATAATTAACATTTCATAAATTATTTCAAATAAAATAAGTAACAATCAAAAGAATGAGAATCAAATTTAATAGATAAAAAATTTGAATAAAAAATAATAGAAAAAAAGCAAATAAAAATTATAAAAATGAGAATCAAAGTTAATATAAAAATTAAATTTTAAAAGATAAAATTAAAAAAATAAATATTTAAAACAAAATATTTATAGCAATCAAAAGTTTGGACCAAATTTGATATAATCAGTAAATAATATAATATTTTTAAATTTTTTATAGCTTCTAAAAAATATTTTCTGTTCAAATTTTTCTTTACCTGAAAAATATTTTTTATTGATTAATTTTTTAATAGTAAATAAACACAGAAAAATTTAAAAAATTATTTCTTGAAAAGTGAATTATAGAAAACAAGAATAGCCAAACTAAATTACAAACTATTTTTTTTGTGTATTAATGATTTTAAAAAATAAAATATATATATTATTTTAATATATTTACAAATAAAAATACTACTATAATACCAAACACACACACACATGCATATATATATATATATATTACTGTACAAGGAGACCACTTTATATGAGAGTGGAAAGAAAGAATCCAATTATAGTTTCTGGAAATGTCTCCTTTTTCCTTTCCACTGTGATTACACCTAGACTGAAGAGGATTGGACGACCTTTTCTTTTCTTTTCACCTTTTAGAGCGGTATAATAATTTAAACCTTCCAAGTTTTAGTGCAGCTGCAGTTTGCTTTGTAGGAGTAGCTGATTCCAAGACAGTGGGCTTGCACGTAAGATCCAAGGTTCTTGTCCACAGAAGTTGTTGAGATTTAAATTTGTTTCCTGTTTTTTTAATAAATAAAAAAAAAATCGTGGTTTTTTGGACAAAAATAGCTCAAAAGACACTCCTTGCCTTTTGATACAGTACCTGGGAATCCTGTCGGGAATATAACACCCGCCGGCCAGCTGTCTAGACCGTGTAGACCAAATTATCTACATAACAAGAGAGAATTTCAGCCACGGCAGGAGTCATTATCTAGCTGCGTTCGTGTTAAAAACCAAAACTAGAAAAATGCTCCAGGAGGGAGGAGTTTGAATCTTGAGACAAGGGAAGGGTTAAAGGAATACAATGATAATTTTGCTCCAATATTACAGTGCTATCTCACATCCCAGCAGAAGCTTTTGACACTTGCTTCAGAACATCAGCGATCTCGCTAGCCGTTGCTTTTCCACTCAAATAAGCAATCAGGGGACTCTCCTTAGGGACAATGTCATCTCTTAGGTCTGTGGTTCTTAGCAAGTCTTCAGAACCCTTCGTCACCACATCTTTCAATATTATAGTCTTATGAGCACCAGATATCATTTCCTCGTAGTCGGTATCTCCATTTTCACCCAGAATCACAAACATATTGGCAACATTCAATCTCCAGCGAACGAAAAGGTACCTAATAATCACAGAGAGTTATGGAAATCAATATTCTCAGCATACTGAAAAATTTTGTCCAGGTGCTATAAGGTCCATATGAGGGTGCCTCCATGGCAGCAGTTCTGCATTCAGTCCATGGGACTGATGGGGGATTGGTTGTGCATAAAATTGTAGCATATAGGAAGGGAGCAGAATGATTGTTAATGCATTCCTGAGTTTAGAAATATATGATAGTACCTGAGTGCTAGCGCGCGTGATGCAAGGTGTGGAATAATTTGCAATCTTGTTGAGTTCCTACAATACATTAGATGACAACGGAGACCTCGCATCCTAAGCTTCTGCCTCAAATCATCCACTCTCTTCACCTGAAAAAGCAAATTAGTATGAAAATATGCCTATAGAAAGAAAAAAAATATAAGAAACTGCTTCTTGAACTTCCAGCAGATGCATTAATATCTTCATCACCTTACTGCGGTCCTTTACAAGGTATGTTATGCAATGGGCATTCCTGGATTTTTTGTCTTCGTCAATGGGGTTGGAAGACTCCTCAGATTGTTTCCCACCTTCAGTTGTATTCATCAACTTCCAAATGGTTTTCTTTAGGCCATCGCAGCCCCAACGGTAGTCTATATGAGCTGCATAATCTGGATCTCGAACAAGCTTTCCATCTACTTGAGTACAAGTACCGGGGTAATATACTTCGCCCCCACTGTTACAAATCAATGCATCAAACTCATTTGCATGAATCTTTGCTGATGTCAAGAACTCTATTGTTTCTGTTAATGACATAGCTGTTGATAGAGCAAGCCCTGACACTCTTGCAAATAGAGAGTCTGACCGAACAGCTTTAATTATATCTTGCACAATCTGAATCATTTTCATTTCAGGAAATCCTTTGCTATCATAGCAGTCAAGAGCTATAACAATCAATCTGCGCCGTCGCCTCAGCATGGGATATTTGCTTCCAACAGCCTCATGCCTTGCACCTTCAGAAACTACTGGCTCAGATTCTGGTTTCTTTATCTTGTTCAGGACCCGTTGTACTTGATCTTGCAGTGCAGGGTCCCCAGAAGACACAGCTGAATAGTCAAGAGATCCATTCAGAGAAGGTTTGTCTCCATCAATTGACAGTCTGAGGGACATATCCTGCACATCCTTGAGCGAATCATTGAGAGATGACTCTTCAGCAGCTATCTCATCCTCTGGAGTATCAGTTTGCCATTGTGGATGCCTCATCCGGCAGGCTGCTACCCTGGTCAAGTACGTCCGGCAGTGTTCAGGCCATGAGAATAGGTGTATATTCTTCAAGCCATTCTTCCTGCAGAGAGCCCATAAGTTCTTTTCGGAAACCAACTTAAGCAGTGCTTCAGCAATAGCTTGCTGATCATGAGGGTCAACAAGCAGACCGTTGTTCAGTGCCTGAAACCAAAACAGGAAATAAGAAACAAAAGTACATTTTCTATAATCAAGTTACCATTGCATGATTTGCGTCTTCTTAACAACTGAGGAAACAGGAGGAGAGGAGAAATTTAAATATCTAAACAGAATCCCAACTAGTTGCTTCTTGTCAATTTTTTATGTTTTTGGGCCATTAACATGGAACAGATGAAGGCCATTTTTTACCCGATGGATGTCAACTGGTCCACCATTTTTAGTTGCCACCATTGGAAGCCCATGAGCTGCTGCCTGCATCAGTTCAAACATGAATTGATCAATTTCATTTCCACAAGTAAAGGAAGGTAAGTAATGAAAGAAACAAGAAATCAAAACCAACCTCAATCAAGGTAAGGCCAAAAGGCTCAACCAATGCTGGATTTATGAAAACCCCCTGACATATATCCAATTGTTTAGCTAATTAATCATGAAAAAATCACACAGATGTAATTTTGAAAACATTGCCAATAAACCTTTGTTTTGGCAGCAAGCCGATATATTTCTGGAACATCAGCTTGCTTGTGATGTTTCGGATAGGCGACCAGCCCATAAAGATCATACTTGTCAATCATCTTCAACACTGTCGTGAGCACACTCGCATTTCCACCAGTCATCTCCTCTATATCATCCCTGTTTCCCATAATCAGTGTCTGCATGAGAGTTTATTAGTTCTCGAGTGCTATCATCCCATGTCATCAAACAAACAAATTGAGTATCTAGTAATACAAGGACTTACAAGATTGGCAAGCTCTCTTAATGGGCGGCACTCCCCAAAGGCTTTCAAAAGAGTTGTAATATTCTTCTTTGGATCAGGCCTTGATAAGGCCAAAATCATCGGCTTATGGGGATTTGTAAGGAACCGCATGATCTGTCAGAGGATGTTAGCCATTAGGCAGAAATAGTTGTATTCATGATCATGTAAAACAACAAGGAAAACACAAGGTGACACTCACTTCAGACCACATTGGTGGTATTGCTTTTGGGGAAGAACCATCAGTACTGCTGATGAGTGTTGCAAGCTCCCCATCGAACTCAGGAGCATCTTCTTGAACCACAACACTGCTGAAGTCCATGCCTGGAGGAATAACCTGAAAACAGATTTTGCATCAGTATTTTCTTGGGAGGTCCAAATGAATCATTCGTTGTGAATTTAGACCATTTTTAGTTATATTTGTTTGCTTTTCCAGTACAATGATTGAAAGCCGAGTTAAAACTAGGGAACTAAATAACACTGACATTCCTTAAAGCTGTAAAAGATATCAAAGTCCAATTTTGTACAATTTCAATCTTGCCTCCCTTATTTCTATTCTCTCTTAACTCATAGACAGGTGATAAGGCATGAGCTTAGCAGTTAGTAATAAAATGTCAAAAAAGAAAAAAAACCTACAACACTTCCTTACCACCATTCTTGGCATGTAACGGCCATGGCAATTGACACCACGTCTAGCACGAGCACGCAAAACTTTCTCAAGCTTGACATCAAACCCATCATAAAGTCCCCATTGCTCATCAATCTCTTGTCTGGTACTTGTGATTACAAGTTCTGCAGCATCAAGTGAAAGCTCTTCTCCTTCTATCCTCCGCATTATTTTATATGTTGAATTGATGTCCTCCTTTGATTGTCGCCCCTGTTTAAGAAGCTGTTCCAGCTTGTTTCTCCCGAGCGAATGTCCCGTTAAAACCATAGGAACATTCAAAGCACCTGATAAAAGAGCAGCGCAATCACCTGCATCAGCATAATGGCCATGAATTACATATGGCCACGCAGGCTGACCTCTTCCAATTTGTTCACCCAAAACTTTTGACATATTAAGAATGTGACTAAGAGCTCCATCTACAAATTCTTGAATATAAGGCCATAGTAATTCTTTTCCGAGATACTTATCGCATGGACCAAAGGGAATCCTGACAATATATGCCCCACTGCTCTCTCCCACCTCATTGCCATCATCATCTTCAGGGCCTGAAGTTAGCATCTCTGTTGGTTCACCGTAGCTCCAATCAACTTCAGGGGAGGAGATCTGGCGAGTAAAAAGATCCACCCTGTACACTCCAGGCATTCTAGCGAGTGCACGAGCAAGTTCCACCACATATTTGACCTGATAAATTGCTTATAAAAAAGTAAGACACGATGAAATGGAGAAAGGATACGTTAACATCTAGAAGATTATCCTTCATTTGTATCAAAATGAAGCATTTACCTGTCCACCAGTGTCAGAATCTCGACCGAGCTCCATATTTTCCCCTCGGACCAAACCATGTATACTGCTCATAAAGATGTCACGTTAATGAACTAAATTGGATGGTCAAGGAAATGTAGAAATAGAGTCTAATTGGCCTTTCAGCATGAATGTAGACTTGAAAACTTATGAACGGAAAAATAGCAAGCAACTCTTCGTGTAAAAAACAATTAAAGAAAAACACAAAAAAAATGCAAGCAAATCCTTGTCCCATTCCTCCATCCCCCCTTGTAGCTTGGCAGACCATTAAACAGAAAGATAAAAGACATTTCAAGCTGGGCAATGATTTGTAGTGACGTCAGAAGTAATCGTCCCTAAATCTATCTGTCTCCCATTGCACTCTAGGAGAAATATTACTTCGCATTGAAGATTTAAAATGACAACATAAAAATAGAATAGCGTGCTATACTATGTTCGAACAGCTGTTATAGCTCAAATTCATAGACTCGGGCATGACTAACGTGCTGGAAAGCACCATACCTGATAAGGACAATATAGAGTTTCTTTTCCTTCTTATCATCGGACCACACTTCCGGGTTGGAAAGGCTTCTCTGGAACTTTTTCCTTGGCGTCTCGCTTTGTGCCAGCTCCCCCAACCCATCTCCTTTCTCTCCTTCTGATAAATCCTCAGACATGTCTTCGGTTGCATCCCGACGTCCTTGTTCCCTTTCCCATCTCCGATTCGCCAACCGCTGTAGTTCCTCCCACTCCAACTATTCACAACATAAACATGAAATTTTAGTCTTGATACAAATCTATCATATTAAAAAGTTAAATGACATTATTCTCAGACTTGTTTCGGTAGCATGGCAGCTGAGTTCAAGAACCAGAACAGGACCACATGATCACACACGTAGAGGACAAAAAACTAGAATTGCCCTCCAAAAAATTCACACACAAGGAATTAGATCAAAAACATGGTAGCATGCAGTTATGTCAGGTTGATTAGAGAAGAAAACTATATAGAATGAAGCAGGGGAACCAAAATATGGAATATCGCTATGCTTTTAACAAACAAGACAGCCAGGACATGGTCAACCATTCAAGAACACACACTATGACAAGCATAAACACACATCATTGATCCAGTCCTCCCGTGATCAAGTAGTACACTGGTTATGTTCATAATTTTAAGCTACAGCTATATTTCTATTAATCAACTTCTTGATCAACACCCCTAAAAAAAAGATACACACAAAATGGCAACTGAGCCAGTTATAGGGGCTCTTCGAGAACCAAGATTTCTTGACAGTGACCCGATTACACAATACACAAACACAATTCCATATCTCTCTATGTAAATCAACCCAAACACGTATAAGAGAGTGACCTGCTTCTTCTTGCGAGTGAGGTGCCAAATACGCCAACACATGTTTTCGAGCCTGGAACTGCGCTCCCTGGTGTTGCGAGTGGCAACAACTTTTATCCAAGTTCTATGTAAATCAGTCTCATCAACTCCTGTAACAACCTCCTCAACAAAATACTTTGTTGGATTAAAATGCCCTGTTTCTCTTAAATTCACAGTTGGTGCTGGCTTGTGTTCTTCAATTGCACCTGCTCCTCCTCCACTATTCAATATTGCTTCCAAGTATCCATTTATCCACTCATTTCCAGGCATTGTTTCACAGAAATAACCCCACTTTTCTTCTTTCTTTTACCTCTTGTCACAATCCTGACAAATGGAGTCACAGAAGTATGATGTCTTGGTAATGATAACAAAAGGGTTTTCTTTTCTATTTGTTTTTTCTTTTTCACATTGGTCTGTGATAGAGTAGCAGCACTCGATAGAACAAGAAGACAGCAAAGGGTTTCAATATCGAATTCACTTGCAGAGATCAAACTGAATATACACCAAGAAATTAACAAAAGGGTTGCCTTTCAAGGTTCTTGAATATCTCTCAAGTGTTTCCTTGATTCAAGAAAATAAGGGTCATGCAGATATCCGTTGTTTGAGAGGAGGGGGGCTTGTAGCAAGGGTAGGACTGTACTGTGTGTGTCCGTGACGGTGAAAAATGGAGGGGAGAAAGGAGGGAGAGGGAGGATTGTGTGGAGTGGGGTCGGAAAGAGGACACGTGTAAGTGATGAAAGTGTAAGCTTCACACCTTTGTAAGAGGATGATTAGGAGGTCTCCTTTCCCAAGGTTGTCCGCTTCCCAATGCGAGCTTACTGCCTTTTCATCCTTCCATAACAGGTTTCCGGCTTAGCTTGGCTTCCTGTACTCTTTTTTTTTTTAAAGTTTAATCTGTTTTTTATTTTAAAAAATATTAAATTGGGTAATTTTCAATAATTCTAATACGCTGGTATTAGATAAAAAAACATTTTACTATTTATTGTGAGGCATAATTGTATCATAAACCAATCAAAATTAATTTTTTATTATACAATTTTAAGAGGAAGTCCTCTATATTATCCATGTGGATTCAGGAAATCAGTTCTTTCTGGTGCTGGCCTCGATTTCAGATACAAAAAATTAAGAAATTAAACTAACCTTCTGAGCTGTCCGAGAGATTTATCCTTACAAATGTAATATACAAAATACTTTAGTCAGATCACAGGTTAACTCAGAGATCTTTCCCATGGCAGCCCACAGGCATATCTACAACTACAGTTACAACCAGGCTTCGTTGACAATAAATGTTTGCAATGTCATTATCGATCTGCTTGATAGCATCGGTCAAAGGGCAATGTCACGGATTGGCTCGAAACGCTGCATGTCTTTATAAATTTTTAAGATGAAATTGTGGGTTTTTTGGTATTTGCAAAGTATTTTAAAAAAAATAATTTTTTTGTTTTAAATTATGTTTTATAATTTTAGATATTTTTAATATATTAATTTCAAAAATAAATTTTTTAAAATAAAAAAATAACATATTTTCAAAAAATAAATCTTTAGAAATAATTGCTAATATAATTTCAAACACTATTTATATTTATGTAAATGATATGGTAATTTGTTTTTTTTTGTTGTTCTACTTCAAAAGGCATAATTTTAAATAATTTTGGTGATTTTAGTAAGATAACTTCTTAAAATATGTAATTTTTTATTTTATTTTTATAATTGTGCTATTTTAAGAATTTTTTTAAGTATGATTTAAAAAAAAGCAAGAAATTAAAAAAAAATGTTACAATTTTGAGCAATCCTGAAATTCCAGGTGGAAACATTATAACGAAAAACCATGCGGAAGACATCCACCTTATATTAATAAATGTCATCGTATTGAGTGCCCAATGATATGTTCCTTGTCGTTATTTGACCTGAATTTGTACTTTGCATGGTCAAGCTTGCTCTCTAGTCATTCTGACAAATTACACAGCATACAGAGACAAAATGAACTCCCACTGCGGGTCCCGAATCGAGTTTATTTTTCTAATATGAGTTTTACAGATGTTTAATTCAAGAACATATTAGAAATATATTTGATTTCAGATAGCTTTAATTTAAGAAAATAACTTACTATAAAATCGAATCAAAATCTTGATTTAATAAAAAATATTTTTTTATATTTTATTTTTTTTGCATTTATTTTATTAAAACCATTTCCTTAAATCACTTTTAATAAATATAATTCTAACTTAGGGTATAACATCTAAACATTACAAAAAAAAAAATCCTCATGATTTCTTTTACCTAACGCTATATATTTTTTTAATTAGATGATGAATCAATTGAGATTAAAATTTTTATCTAATTTAAAAAATATATTTTTAACATTAATTCAAAAGAATTAAAATATAACAATTCTTCTTAATATTAACCCAAAGTTTAACTTAATAAAAACTAGAAGATGACAACATTTTCTTATCTATCAAAACCATTCTTGAACATAAAATACAACCACTCTTTTTCTCTTTTACCAATTACTATGAATTATTAACAATTTTAGTTCGAAATCAACCAAAAAAATTATTTTTTAATAAAAAAGCTTTTAGTGTTTTATTGTACCTTTATATTTATTTTATTATGGATTAAAATAATATAATTATTATTTTATTATTTTTAAACAAAATTAATAAACTAGTTATTAGGGGTAATTTCGTTTTTTTCCATAGTTATTATTTATTATTCCTATATATTAATCAGGAATAATGATATCTTTTACCATTTTATGTTTTGTTGGTACCGTGAAATAACTAGTATCCAGGGTATCTTCTTCCATTATTTAGTTTGATTGAGAGAAGATTTTATGGTTTTTTTCTTCTATATGGGTTATTCTGATTTTATATTGAAAATATTTGATATATTCACTTAAGTTATAAATATTTTTTTTTAGAATTGAATTTTTTTAATTTATTTTTTAATATTTAATTTACTGATAATTAAGTTTTGATAATTTTTCTCTTTATGAGATTATTTATTCTAATTTAATTTTTATTTTGTTATTAAATAAGATCTTTAAAACCTTTCAGTAAGATTTAAAGGGTTTTTTTCATAATATTGTCTAGTTTTTTTGTTAATTGGTCATAAACTTTTTATTGGTTTTTTATTATTTATTTTTAAATCATATTATTAAATTAACTTAGATTATTGAATTCATTCAAATCATTAACCACTTGCTTTAAAATTTTTTTACGATTAAAATTTTTTAAGTTTTATTTTTTATTTAATATTTAATTTTGAATTGATATTTATAATTTATTTCAGTTTGTTTTTTATAAAGGTATCACAACTACGAAGAAATATTATAATATTTAATTTGATAAATATTTATTTTTATTATTATATTATTATGTAAAAAAACATCTATCTTTAAATTTTACATGTAACTTAAATATTTTTTTTTCATGATGGGATTTTTTTTTATGGAACCCGTGTGCAATAAATTAGTTTCTCTCTATATTTCCATTTACTGAACCTATAAAGTGAATTAGATGCAGAAGCCGGTAACACTGGATCGACGTAGAATTAATAAAAATGGAGGCACTATGCTTGAGCATGTGACAGCATCTCTTTATCTATCGATCTATCTATATCTCAAGTTGATGCAAGAGTATGTGGCGGAAGAACCATCATCCCAACCCCTAGAAACCACAATCAACCAAACTTTATCTCTTGTCATCTCTGCCTTAAATATCACACAAGTACCTTTCCAGGTTAGAATCTTGTGCCTTGTACAGGAACTTCATGCAATTGTTTATAATTTTCTGATTCTATATCCAAACGAAGCACATGGGAGCGCCTTCTGGACAGTCCAGTATTTATCTCACTTTGATAACACTTGAGACAGATTGCACATAGTTGTAAAACATGATAGGAGGAAGCTTTAAGTCATGGATTAAGAGGGAGGAATTTAATTTTTTTTTTAAAAAGAGAATAATATTATTTTGATAATTTTTCATAAAAAGTTACAGGGTTGAAAGCCGAGTTGACCGAGTTAAGAAATCAATTTAGATTTTTTTTTTTTTGACCAAGTCAGCTGATGAACCAGGTTTTACAAAGGTGCATGTATATTTTTAGCAGGCCAACAGGATGGAATCTGCGATGCTTGTTGATTTTACAGGGAGGACCACCCCTTTTAATTCAAGCCACGCACGCCTTCCCAGTAAGCTGAGAAACATCTTTTATGCATGTGGGTAAGGATTTCAGCTGTCATGCATGAAGGGAAGAGCCTTGATTGTGGAGTACTGTGAGAGCTAGAGAAGAACTCGAAGGGGGGTGGTGAGGATTTGTGCCTAGTTTTGTTAGTAGTCGGATAGTGGGTTCGTGTGCAAGTGTCGCACCAGCCTTTCTTTGGGAAGATTTTGGTACATTCATTTGCTCGGCAAAACTTTCAAGATATATTTATACATAAAGCCATTTGATTTTAAGAACATTGCAGTGTTTTCACAGCTTCTTCAAGTATTTGGTATGTTTCAGTGCTGTGGTCGTAAAAAAGTTATATAGATGCTTTGAATTTTAGGTATTATTTCATTGCGATGGTAAGAGAGTGACATTAGATGCTTTGAGCTTAGGATCCATTATCTCATTTTCGGCTATTTCGTTAAAAAAAAAAAAAGTCGATGTAGCAAGTTAGTTAAAGTTAATTCAAGTAAATCTAACCCCTATTTTAAAAAAAATAACCTTAAAATAAATATTATTTTAGCTGATTGTAAACCGTAAATTACACTGCAATTTAAATATCATTCTACGTTCTATTTATTTTTATATTTTAAAAAATTTAATTTTTTTTATTTTTACTTCAAATTAATATTATTTTGGTTTATTTAAATTATTTTAATATATTAATATGAGAAATAATTTTTTAAATATAAAAATATTATTATTTTAATATATTTTTAAATAAAAAATACTTTTAAATATAACCACAAATCAATATTATTAAACACGCACACGTTTTTACCGGCGAAACGCAGGTTGACCACAGTCCATTATATATCAGCTCATCAAAGACCTTTTTTCACACAATCTTGATTCTTTACATTAAGCCTCAATGACCAGTATGGCATCTTCCCCCTTCTTTGTTGCCTCCTAGCCTTTGGCATCTACCAACTAAAAAAAGTTAGAGCTAAATAGAATTTAGAATTCCACTTGCTACTAGAAAGAAATGGCATACAAGTGTATTGCATGTGTCTCTCATGGCCACCAGTTATTTAAAAGTTAGTATATGTATAATAAATAATATTATTTTGATTTATTAGATCAATCTAGATTAGCCCTATCCAAACTATGGCACAAGTAAGATGTTTAAGGATGTAATATTGTTTATAAGTTTTTTTTTAAGAATTGTATTAAAATAATATTTTTATTTTATTTTTTAAAAATTATTTTTGATATTAATTTCTAAAAAAACCTTAAAATATAAAAAAATTATTTTTAATAAAAAAAAAAACTATTTAAAACACAATTCTAAACCTCCCTTGAGTAGCTTTGCATTGAACCTGAAAAAGTACCGATTGACTTTGTAACAGATAGTCCAATGAAACTTGAGTTGGGTGAAACCGAAGTCTTTAAAAGCCCAGAACACATATGGTACAAGAAGCCCGTTATATGAAGGCCAATACGAAAACCCTCCTTCAAAAACCCTACTGAAACTCGAGAAATCAAAAAACTCCACGAACAAACCAGGCAGAGACAGAGACCTCACGAAATGGGGAAAAAAGACAAACAATCATCGAAAGCTTCAACAGAGGAGCTATTAACAACACTTGGAGACTTCACAAGCAAAGAAAACTGGGACAAATTCTTCACTATCAGAGGCACTGATGACTCCTTCGAGTGGTACGCTGAGTGGACTGAGCTCCACCATCCCCTCATCTCTCTTCTCGCCGGAAATGATGAAAACCGTTCTTCTTCTCCGCCGCTGAAAATCCTGGTTCCGGGTTGCGGGAATTCGAAGCTGTCAGAGAATTTGTATGATGCAGGGTTTAAGGAGATAACGAATATTGATTTCTCGAAAGTTGTGATTTCTGATATGTTGAGAAGGAATGTGAGGGATCGGCCTGGTATGCGGTGGCGTGTCATGGACATGACTCAAATGCAGGTATGGTTCCAATGGCCTGTCGTTCTCCTTTTCATGTTGTTGTTGTTTAGGTTGCTGGTCTCCTCTTTAGGTCACTAAATTTGATCACAATGCTTACCAGTTGGCAGATGAGAGCTTTGATGTTGTTCTTGATAAAGGGGGATTGGATGCTTTGATGGAGCCAGAACTCGGCCCGAAGTTGGGAAACCAGTATTTATCAGAGGTTTCTTGAACTTCAACTTTGTACATACATTTGTTTTATGTGTATTTTCATTGTTTTTTTGGAGAAAACTAAACTCGCTAGTAAATTTTATTAACAGGTGAAAAGAGTGTTGAATTTTGAAGGGAAGTTTATTTGCCTGACGCTTGCAGAATCTCATGTTCTAGGTATCCATTTTGCCTTCCATTGCTCTCTTATTTTATTTGTTGTTTATGTGGACTGTCTCAGTTCTAAGGTTACATCTTAACATTGCCTTTTTCAGCTTTGCTCTTCTCTAAGTTCCGGTTTGGGTGGAAAATGAGTGTTCAGGCTATACCACAGAAACCTTCTAGTAAGCCTGATCTGCGTACATTTATGGTTGTTGCCGAGAAAGAGAATTCTAGTGCTTTGCACTTGATAACGGCATTGTTTGATCACTCTTCTCTTGATTGTATTGGAAATCAGGTATCATAAAGTGGCTTCCTTGTATTTTTTTTTTTTTTGGATACATGATAGGTTTCAGTGACAATAATATAGAGCAAATAAGATTTACAGAATGGACTGTGTTAGATTTTAAAGAGGGCTAGGACTTATGACTTAAGTCTTGAATTGAAATGGTATTAGTGAGCGAATATTTATACTTACAGTTTGCCTTTATTGTAAGCTTTGTATATCGTTTTTGGTACTTTGTGTGTAATTCCTGGTAGAAAAGTCTCATGGATGTATGACAATAGTTGCTGATGCTTTTTAGGCTTTTGGTCTGCATGAAGCCCTTGAAAATGAGAATCAAATTCGTAAAGAATATTCCATTGGTCCTGATATACTGTACTCTCTTGAAGATCTGCTAATTGGAGCTAAAGGTGACTTGTCAAAGCTTAGCCTAGGTCGTCGCTTTCAGCTTGCTTTGGGAGGGAATGGTGACTCCCGGTTTAGTTACAAAGCCATAGTCCTTGATTCCAAGGAAAGCTCTAGCCAATTCACTTATCATTGTGGGGTTTTCATTGTGCCAAAGGTACGCTGAATAGTATACTGTTTGGATGCATTTCATGGAAACTATAATTATTGGTTTATTAATCTGAAAGTATGCAGCGTGGTTGCTTCTCTAGGAGAAAATTCTGTAATGCCCCTCTAAAAAAAATAAAAAAAATAAAAAAGAAAAGAAAGAAAGAAAAAGGAAATGACTGCTTTGTGCCTTAATGTTCCATTCTTATCTTGGCAATGGTAAATAGACGCCGCCATCTATTGGTGGAACCTACTTTGAACAATTATTGGTCCACATTGTTGGCTAACATTACATACATTTCCTGTTTATATTTCTCAAAACAGTGATGTTGTCAATTTGGGAAATATGTTTCCTTAGATTCAAGCTGAATCGTGGTAGTCCTAAACTCATTGCCAAGATAAGGTCCTGTTGCTTTGGGGTCTGGAAGGGAGACTTTGGTGACAATCTTAAACATCTTGCTTTTCAGTACCTGTACAGAGTTCTCAGAATTCTAAGCTGCATTCTTGTGGTTGCAAACTCAGAACATCATACCATTGCAACCAAGCAATATTCTCTATAGAGTAATAGCAATTCTCCCTTAGTAAATCATTACCAGATAGAATGGTCTAAACACCCATCAAACTGGACAGGGATGTGACTTGTCCTTCCCTCATTTTTCAATTGTTTTGACATTTCTTACTTTCGTAAGTGGAAACATTTTTCAGGGGAATGCTTTGCTGTTCCTTTTTTAAACCAGTCATTAAGAGATTATTGGGTGGGTGGGCTGATTAAAATTGGGACACAGAAAAAGAAGCAAATCATTGCTTGGGTTACAGAAATAAACTTCACGTATTAATCTTCATAGTTATTCATCTTATTTTGCTTCTACCATTTCTTTTATTTCTTTTTCTATGTGATTTTCATGCAAACATGCTAGTGTAGAGATTAGCGTGCACATATGTGATGTAGGCTGTCATTACTGTGAAAAATTTGGATGTAATTAGTGTTAGAGAATAATATAAATCATATCTTGAGATTTTACCTAACAGTTCAAGCTATTGAGCTGAGATGGTTTTTTGACATGATATCAGAGTCTTGATGACCAAATGGTCACGAGTTCGAATCTCACCATCCCCATTTATTTAATAAAAAAAATTCAAGCAAAGGTAATGTGGGACCTCACCTAATAGCTTAAGTTGTTGGGTTGAGGTGGTTCTTTGACAATTAGTGTTAAATTCATTTTGTTTCAGCTTCAGTAATCAAACACAATTTGGGCAATTGCTGTTATCTATTTGCAATACTTAACTGAATATGGGATTTCAGACTCGAGCTCATGAATGGCTCTTCTCATCAGAAGAAGGACAATGGCTAGTTGTTGAAAGCTCAAAGGCAGCTCGTTTAATAATGGTAGCATCTTAGCATCAGAGTTGTGATTATCTTGAAGATATATAGGTCCAATGAAATTTGTGGAACTACAACTTCTAACCAAATTTTTTTGTTTTGAATGAAGATTATAATGGACAGTAGCCACAATAATGCCAGCATGGATGATATTCAGGTACTTCTTTTCAGTTCTATTTTTCAAAGAGGCATGTCTTTTGAGATGTCAACTACTGAATTATTTCAAGTTATTTGTACAACTACTTGACTGGTGGGTTTTCTTCAGAAGGATTTATCTCCTCTGGTTAAACAGTTGGCACCTGGAAAAGATGACAATTCAGCACAAATTCCGTATGTTACTCATAATTTTTTCCTTTTAACAACTTCGCTGACATGAAAAAAAGAAAGCTTTGTTTTTGTTTACAACTTATAATGAACTGTTATTGTTCTGCAAACCTTTTTTCTTTTTCCTGGAGAATTACAAACCTTTTGTGTGGAGGTCATTATGTATTCAATGAATTATGATCTTTCTCACTTGAATTTAACATCATGTCTGCAGTTTCATGATGGCAGGTGATGGAATCAAAGAACGAAAAACTGTGCATAAGGTTATTTCATTTTCTATTTGGTCATGAATATGCATGCAACTGGCATTTGTGAGTTAAATACCCTCTTACTTGGTTTTTGGCGTTTTCCAAAACAAAGGAAAAAAAAGAAACGAAATTCCAATGTAAATAATGGAAGAAAAGTTACTATGTAGTTTCTCTCTATGATCAGCTCTGGTGGTAGATTTTCTTAATTTATTTGTTCATGTAAGTATAAAACCCACTCTGCATATTCGGTTCAGTTACTATGGTTCGTTCCTGGATGATCCAGAGTATTGCATATAATTTATGTCATTAAAAGACAAGTTTTCCAAAATTAAATAATCATGTCATCCTTTTAGAGTGAGAAAGGAATTGATGAAAAAAAATTGGACTAGGATTCTAACCTAGAACTTGAAGAGGCTAAGTGGAAAGGTTATACATTGTAGAAACCATCACCAAGCTTGACGCAAACATGATACAGGATTGCTTATCGTTTACCAGCATCCTAAAATGCATTCCCTGGATCTTGCTTGAACACAATAACACAACCTATTGCATAAATAACAACTGTAAACAAAATGGGCTTGGCAAGTAGCCTGAGAATAGCAATGAGATATAACACAATGGTTTGGTCTGTTAATATCCTTGAATATCCATTTAAAAGCACAAGTTGTAAGTGGAGCGACTCGTGCTCTTTATAAGACCATCCGGTACTTGCTTTTCTTCTCTCATAGATAAAGAAGTGGCGATTTGGGTAGGTGGTTGAAAGAGTGGTAACAGAGTTGTGGAGATGTGTCTGCATAGTTAGAGAAAAGGAGATTTTATTATGGAGAATAGTTTTTTGGTTTTCCAAGGAGAAGGCTGGAGAGACTTGATGGTGGACCTGGTCTCTAGTTGTGGGTGGTGGTGGGTGATAGAGGGAGATGTCATGATGGGGGTTATGCCTGCTGGGATAGAGAGAAAAGAGTTCTCTAGAGAGAATGAGGATAGTTCATTTGTTATGGAGAAGAAAGGGAATGATGTTTAGGTTAATTTGATCTCCCATTTTTTACTGACTCAAGTGAAGAACATAACTCGCGAAATGCTCAATATATGCTCATTGTCATATGAACCAATGTAGACTCATCAAGTTCAACCTTGGTTACGTTCTGTAGGTTATATCTTCATTAACTGGGTCAATAATTGTTGAAGACGTGGTTTATGAAAATGTTGCTGATGATGTCAGTCGTCCTTTTCCATCTAGCGATTTGATATTCCGCCGCCTTGTTTTCCAAAGAGCAGAGGGTCTTGTTCAGTCTGAAGCTCTTCTTACAAGGGATGAATCTTCTCATAAAATTGTTGAAGAGAAGAAGAAAACTAGTTCTTCCAAGTCGAAGAAAAAGGGAAGCCAGAAACAGAATAATGGTAATAACTCATATCTGTTACTTCCACTTCAAATTTAGAATCTGCTATGCATTTTGGCTAACTTGGGTTTGCTTTTAATCTTAGTATCAATCTTATTTAACAGATTCTATTTGTTCTTTTGTCTCATATAATTCTAATCCTTGTTGGTTTTGTTCAAATTATTTCACCTTGAAGTGTGACTGCCATGATAAGTTTTCTTTAGATAAAGCGCCTTCTATTTCAAAATAAGTGAATCGCAAACCTTACAATTAAAACATCTAACCTTTTTATTGTATGATTTCTTTTCCAAATTGGTCTTCTTAATGCTGTCAGAGCCAGAATAAGGAAGATGGATGCTCTCTTATCTTCATTTTAAATTATATATGCTGTTCTCACCATATTCAATATGTTTGATGGCTATTTCTCTTGCATCTCATTGTCCTGATAAAGAACTGGCTTGTTTTCCATGTTTATTTTTTTTCTCTTTGATGTTGTTCTTCTTAATATTGTAGCATCAAGCAAGATACTGAAGGTATATCATGATTATATGGCCAGTTCTTATCATATGGGAATCGTTTCTGGCTTTACGTTGATGTCTTCTTATTTGGAAAGTGTGGAATCCACTGGTAAAACAGTATGTGTTACAGTTCTTCTCTTAATTTTTCTTTTCCTGAAATGATCCTATTTTCTAATAATTCAGTTTTAAGTGAAAAGGGGAAAACTGTTTTTCTCAAACCATCCATGATCTCTTATGTATGACAAAGGATTTATTCAACCAAACAGGTAGTTCTGAAATTAAATATACCTATTGTTATTCCTGCATAAGAAAGCTTATCTGAGATATTTCATGTTTCCTATGTGTGAGATTATGGTGATTGCCCTTGAGACTGCTTAAGTTTAGTGGCATTTTATTTTCAGGTTAATGCTGTTATCATCGGTCTTGGAGCTGGCTTACTTCCCATGTTTCTCCATGGATGCATGCCTTCTTTGCATATTGAGGTAATTGTATGATTTAAAAATATTCCCATTCATCTCAGAAGGGGAAAGGTGGAACAATAGTAGACATCATTCTTTGAGATCTTCACTTGATGGAATTTGGTTTGACAAATCATCTGATCCACAGGTGGTGGAGTTGGATGCTGTGGTGCTTAGTCTTGCAAGGGATTACTTTGGTTTTGCAGAAGATGAACGTTTGAAGGTAATTTAGAGTCTTCTTGTAAGTTCTGCCTTTTCTGTTACTTTTTGTGTATGCTCTGGTAGATCTTTCCCTGGGTGATCTCCCTTCTTTGTGATCTTTCTCTTGCTGCCCTCCTGCATTTGAAATTGTTTTGATTTTCGGTATTTTATTTTGATTGGTAAGACTTGAAATTTAAGATCTGCACCGTCTTTTCTGTTTGAACTAAAACTAACAGACTTGAGCTGGTTTTGCTAATCCTTAATCGATCTCTTCAAATCTATAATGGAGCAGTGGTATGGCATCACAAACTATTGTTATTAAAGAAACCAAACATTGCAGCAATCTGATGAGAATTGTGAGAGCATCAATGATTTACAATTATCTAGAGCTGCTCTGTACTATAAAACTTGTCCAATTTAATCATTAAAGCATAAATTTATTTATTGTTTTTTGAAAAATTGGCGATGACTAAAAGAACTGATGACTATACTCCTGGATTTCTTGACATGCAAAAATAGAGAAGATATATCATCGTTCAAGTGATGATTTTGCTATATTATTGTAGGTACATATTGCTGATGGGATAAGGTTTGTTAGAGAGGTAAAAAGCTTTGCTGTGGCTGATGGATTGCCTGCCATCCATGGAATTGAGGATGCTTCTGGAAGTACAAAGTCTTCTCCTGATGAAAGTGGCAGTGTGTCTTACACAGAGGGCAGAGGAAGACCTAGAGTTGACATGCTTATCATTGACGTGGACTCTTCCGACTCGAGGTAAGTTTAAATACTGTAATTTGTTGCATTTGAATATGTAAGCTGAGCAATTGTCGTTGTATGCTCTAGGATCTTGTGCTCTTTTTAATTTCATCTTTTTACCTGGACAGCTCGGGAATGGCCTGTCCAGCTGCAGATTTTGTGGAAGAGTCTTTTCTTTTGACTGTAAAAGATACCCTTTCTGAGCAAGGTCTCTTCATTGTCAATTTGGTGTCAAGGTCCCCAGCTGTTAAAGATACGATTATTTCAAGGATGAAAACGGTGAGGAAGATTTTCATATTTCATTCATTGAAGAATATTTTCGTGTCTGTCCTAAGGACTTGTTTCTAGAGTTTCTAGCAGCTGAATGCTTTTTTCGTTGTTTCCTGAGTCTAGACTGTTCTAGAGTAGAGGAGAATAGTTGTGGCCACCCTCATCTGGCTAAGATGGTTTATAATAGTATAACGTGAGCTCATAAATAGGTGGATATGAGATCGGGGATATGCTTGTATTGAAGGGCTAACGTGGTATCCTCGTATATGTTTAATGTGCCTGTGTGTGGACATTTCATACTCATTTTCTCTTCTACCTTGCGGCATTGTCTTTCCCTCCCCCCTCTTTCTTCCCGAGTTGGCTTTGTATTGTATTACAAAATGCAATGTTTGCACTGTTTCAGAAATTTGCTATTTTATGAGTCTTATCCTGCTATTCATCTTCAGGTCTTCAACCACCTGTTTAGCCTTCAGCTTGAGGAAGACATCAACATGGTTCTCTTTGGCCTTTGTTCGGAAGTTTGCTTGAAGGAGGATTGCTTCCCCGAGGCTGCCTGTCAGCTTGACAAACTGTTGAAGTTCAAACACCAAGAAATAGGCCAAAGCATTATAGATTCAACAAAGAAGATCAGACGTTTAAAATGAGATATGACCAAGATGTACTTCTTGTGATGCCCTGCTATCTGTTCGAAGGATTGATTTTTGCGCGGATGGCAGTAACCAAACCAAAGCTCTTTATTTCAACAAGGGCACGAGAAGATTTTAGGCAATGACTGTACTGTATCTGAGTAGGATCATCCGATTGTTCTTTGGAAATGGTATTGTTTGAGAGGACTTGACCATGTACCAAAATCTAGGTTCGATATATTTACACGAGGGGCCGTTTACTATGCATCCAATTGCAATAATGGTCTTTTATGGGCTGAGTTTATGTTGAATTACAGCATAATAATAGGCCATGGTGGAGCTTCAGCCAAAGCATAAATAGTTCTACGGATGTCTTAATCCATGTGATTCATGGTTAATTCTTTAATGATGTTATGATGCTTTACCTTGTTTATATGACTATGGGTGAAAATACAAGTTCATCCATGTTCTGCCTCCCGGGATTGTTTCACCAGAAATCAGCAGAAACTATTAGCATTGGTGATGCTAGTTTGGGCTATGCAGCAGTTCTATACATGCAAAATAGGTGTAGTGGTAAATGACTCCAGTGCTTCTCAGATTGAAATTCCTTGCCAGGATATATTCCATGCTCGTTTGAAACGTCAAAAGGATTCATTCATTGGATATGATAATCACTCTGAAGAGGCTGAAACTGGAAATAGAAGGACAGGGTTATTGGGCAGTGGCAAGCAGTCGCTGTCAGAGATAGTCCACAAGTGGATATAGTGGAAGCAGATGAATTTGTACTGGGTAATTGGAAATCTCCAGGCACCACAAGTGGCATGTTTGTGCTTGATGGTTATGAGGCATTGTTCCCAATGGTTCAGGTTGGAGCTCGTCCCTTAAGGTGGATCAGTGTAAAAAATCCCAGTGAACAGCCACTTGCAATGCAGCTCATTCTTAACTACGGAGAAGTTATCGATGTCTGCAGGAGCACAGATGGTCCTCTGGAGCCCCCTTCATCGAGTATTTTTGTCCTTTCTGAATTGATTGCATCTACTAGGTATGGCAGAGAGTGCACTAACAGAAGCTTATGTTCATCCTTCGGGTAAAGCATCTTTTGGGCCGAAAGTCTTTCACCCTTCAAATCAGAGTGGGTGGAGAAGTTCAGCTTTGATAAGAAATAATCTTTTTCCGGCGTGGAGTGGTTATCGTTGAGAGGATTTGTTGGGTCACTTTCCCTAGTACTTCTTGATGGTGTCATTCCTGACCTCATGGAAGATTATGCCAGGCCTAACTATGCCACCAGTGCCAAGGTCTTCATGGATGCTTCCATCAAGGAGATGATTCCACTGGGTACACTTGAATTTTCCAAAGACAAGGGCACCTTTTTTTTCTTTTCTTTTTTTTTTTCCTGTTAAGGTTAACACATTTGCATAATTCAGCTATAAATATAAATTTAAAAGTTTACTATATATGCAAACAAATTATACAAAAGTTTCATGCATATGGCAATTCTTTTTTTCATTCTCAAAAAATCATTTATTAATTGTGAGACTCACAATTCTTCACTTGTTACATTTGTGCGCGTGGAGTTTTAGAAGAGCTATCCTTACTCTTTCAATTTTAAGATTCCTCTTCAAGTGCTCAACGGTGGCTCTATTTCATGCTTTCATGCGATCACCAAACTAATTGTATTTCATGTTTCCTAAAATCAACTACTTCACCTAAAATAATTATTGCTTTTAAAGACACTGAAAGGCTAAATTTTGGATTTTTATGCTTTATATTGTATTTAATTTTAGTATGGAGGCTGATCTTTTCTTTTTTCTTTTTTTCTATTGTAAAGGGAAGTCAAGGCAATGCAAATATTTTCAAGAAAAAAAAACTAGGATTCGGGTCATTGATTTTACCAAACCAATAAGCTAATATAATTTTAATAAGATGAGAAAAATATTAAAAAAACAAACCTGAGTCCATCAAGGTTAGTATACAAAATTTATAGCTAGGTGGAGATATCATGTTAATCTCATTGAAAGTAAATTGAAAGATGAATTATAAAAAAATCTAATATTAAAAGATAAAATTAAAAAAACTAAAAAAACTAAAAAAGTATCCTAGTTAAATTAAATTAACTTGTTAAACTCATGATCATATTTATAAGATTAAAATAATTTTATAAAAAAAAAGGGGGAAAACACACGAAAATCAATTTTTAGTAAATCAAACATTGAATGATAAGATTAAAAGAAATCAATATATAATTAAAAAAAAATTAAAATCAATTTGTGTTAATATTTGAAATATATGACATTAGTCATGAGCTTGAGACTAACTTCATTGAAAGTAAATCTTAAAAGATAACAAAATAAAACTCTCAATCACAAAATATTAAGGGATAAAACTAAAAAAAGAAGAAGAAGAAGAGCAATAAAAAAGGAGTCAAAACAAAATAAAGAGTAATTAAAAGAAAGCTGTTAAGATTTAACATAAAAATAAATCAAAATCAAATGTTGAGTATGGATAGAAATAAATGCCTATATGTTGAATTTTTTAATATCCATAATTTACTTGTTTCCCATTGAGTAAAAAATTTAGATATTTATAAATAATTAATTGGATTTTGGATATTAATTATCTTACTATTACTTATTATTAAGTAAAAAAATAAAATAATACCCATGTGCACATGCATGCATGCATACATATATAAAATTTGTGTATTAAATTATAAAATTATAATGTTATATCAACTAAACTTAAGATATGTATACATCATATTGCATTAAAAAAATGAAAATGTTTAACAAATATATCTATATAATTTAAATATATATTTTCATATTCAATTTGGATTGATTTTAGATTGGTTTTGATAATATTCATATCTTACACATTACCTAATATATATATATAAACAAATAATGGTCTTGAAATGTTATCTATCAAATTTAGATTAAATTGTCATCATTAACAGTAAGGGGTGAACTTCTTTATTCTTATGAATATTTATTACATAAAAATTATAAATTATTAAATAAAAAATAAATTAACTATTATATAAATTTGAAAAGTGTGTGTATCACATATTGTATTAAAAAAATCAAATGTTCTATAAGTATATTTGCATAATATAAATATATATTTTGGGTTAAGTTGGGACGGGCTTCAATTATGTTTTCATAGTATTCATACCCTATTCATGGACTAAGCTAACCATTTAAAGACACACCTACCGGTTTAGGATGGGGAGGGTTGGATTGAAACAACATCCATCGAATTTAGATTAAATTATAATTTTTAATATTGATAGATAAAATTAAAAATTAAATTAAATTAAATTAAAAAATACTAAAAATAAAATAAATAGAAATTAAAAAATAAAGATCAAATTTAAAATAAAAACTAAATACAATTAAATTATAAGGGATGAAATTAAAAAAAATAGCCTATAAAAGAAGAAAAACAAAATATATATATATATATATAAATAAAGACCAAATTTTAAATAAAAACTAAATGAAATAAAATGATAGGGATGAAATTAAAAAAACAAACCTTAAAAAAAAAATTAAAATAATAGAAATTAAAATAACTTGATTTGTTTACAAGGAACTAAAAACCCCAGAACAACCCCTGCCCCATGTTATAATTCATGTTTTTTAAATAGTAGATTAGTAATTCTATTATGCAATAAAAATATGCAGATATCGATAGACCTTCAAATAAATGGGTAGTAACATTGGAATCATGTGAACAGATTGTCTTTCTAAAAAAAAAATTCAACTCTTCCCTTGCAATTATAAGGGATAATCATCAATACACACCGCAATGTATTTATTTTTAAGACAATTTTTATGATTACAATTTAAAAGAAGAATGTATTTATTTTTAAGAGAATTTTTATGATTATAATTTTAAAAAAGATGGTTAAGAGTGGTTAGTTAGATTTAAAAACATATTTAGTAAAATTTGTAGTTAATATTTATGTATAACAATATATATATATATATATAAAATATTTAATAATTGTGTTTAAAAGTGTAGCTGCGATTACTCTCATCAAAGTATTTTTTACTTGGACATATATTAAAATATTTTTTAAATATAAAAATATTAAAATAATCTGAAAACATAAAAATATTAATTTAAAATAAAAAATAAAAAAATTTATTTTTTTTAAAATATTTTTAAAAAACAAAAATAAATAGAGTTTTACGAAACTCAATTAAAAAAATATATAAAAATTACTTCTCAAAAACTATATTTTAAATTTAATTTTTTTATTAAACTTTACAGGTACAAAACATAATTTAGTTTATTACCAATTACCTTATTGTTTTTGTTGTTGTTGCAAAACAAATACAGACTACGCAACGAACAAAGCATAGTTTTATTTTTAACACTTCATATTATATATTCATATTATATTCATCTTAACCTCTGTATCTTGAGATTCACTCCAAATTACAAATTTCCAAAAAATACTAAATTACACATTAAAAAAAAAACTTGATTTGTTTATCAGGAACTAATGGGTTAAGTTTCTTTGAATATTTTTTTTTAATTAAAATATCCATTTAACTCGACCTAAACCCTCGTTGTTCTTTTATTAAATTAATTTAGCTAAGATATTTCCTCGAATCTAGTTTGCTTCACCCTCTTCCTCTTTACGACTTTTACTTCCTTTGTCTCTCCAACGAGACTTCATGCTCTCGCTTTTAATGTCTTTTATTGTCCCAGCTCACGTTTGAAAAGTGAAGGCATTTTAGCTAAGAACTCGAGATTTACACGCTCAGAGACACTTTAAGCAGGATGCTGGCTTTAGACCAATCCCACCCTCTTTCACATGGGCTGGTGCATGACCACTTGGCTTCGGTCTGATATACTGGAAAGAGAAAACAATAAAAGAGACGTTAACTTCCATTCGCCTTTGCTATCCAAATAAGATATAATTTATATGCTTCCACTCTCTTTTTAAGCTATCCAAACAAAAAGAAGGGCACGAAATCCTTTTTGGGGGCTTAGGGAGAGGTTAAATCAAAACAATAACGAAAAAAGGAGGTTAAAGTATATAAAAATCTAATTCAATTTAATATAGCTTATTAGGCAGGTGAAGTTTCAAGATATAAATTTATATTATTTTAAATTTTAATTTTTTTATAAAAATTATTATTCTTTTCAACCTTTAATTAAAATATTATATTTTTCATGTAATTTTTTAGTTTTATTCTTTTAATTTTTTTTGTTTTTTTGATAATTTTTTTTTAATTTCACCTTTCAATAAAATATAAAACTTATTTTTTTAAATTTTGATCATTATTCTTTTAATTAATATTTTTAAATCCTTTTATATAGTTAAAATTTTTTTATTTTTTTATTTAATATTTAATTGATTAAAAATTAAATTTCATGATTTTTTTAGATTAGATGCTTGAGATGTTGTCATTCAGGTCATGAGTTTAAAAAGTTAACATAATTTTTTTAAATAAAAATTTTATAATTTTTTTTTATTAAATTATTCTAATTTAAATAATAGATTTAACAAAATATCACATTCAGCTCAGTTTTAATTATAAATTTATTATAATAACTCAAGTTAATTAAAATTCATTAATTAATTTTTTTACTCTCATTTCAACACATTAATGGACCAAAATTAATTTATTTTTTTATTTTTATTTCTTTTTTATAAATAAAAAATCAGTTGGGCCCCATAACAAAGCAGCATGAATACCAAAACTAACTGTTTTAAATAGGGGGACATCGCGCAACCATACTGGTAAATCCTCAAATATAAACATCATACAGCAGTTTAAGTTTTGAACAAAAATAGGCATCACAAGCATTACTCTCCTTTTATATCTATCCATAAACATTATGCCTGGTTAATTGTTGCATTCTTCAAAGACATCATCGCTCCGCATTAGCTCAAGACTTTCTCCCTCCATTGCCATGTTTGGCTGAGACAAAAGAAAAAGATTTACACTTCTTAGTTTCTAACACACTCTATTGTACACCTACAGCCTCATCAATCTCTCTTCTTGATAGATGAGCATGCGATAACCATATGTTACTTTCTCAAGATTGAACATGAAAGCACCTTGGCGCCATAGATGGACTTAAATGAGGAATTCTTACCAGTTTCAACAAGATCTCTTTAATTCCATTTGATTGTTAAGCAGTATTCTTAATTCCCCCCCTTCAGAGCTTTTCTCGTGTTGAAAATTGAGCATGCCACAGCTGCTTTAAAATCAAGTATCGATTTTCTTGCATCGAGTCGAGGAATAAAATTGCAAGTCATCTAGTCAATAGCCTGTCGTTCTTGCACTCCTTTTTTTTTTTTTAATTTTCCCTCCCTGACATACATCAGCATCAACGCAGCACCTTCCTTCAGATACAAAAATGTTTGCCTTGTGTAAAACTGAAGTTTATAATAAAAAGTAAAATATAATGGGGGCGCACAAGCGGTGTCGTGGTGTAGTTGGTTATCACGTCAGTCTAACACACTGAAGGTCTCCGGTTCGAGTCCGGACGACGCCAATCTGGTTTATTTGTTTTTGAATTATTTCTTGGTTTTGTTTGAATGCTAAAAATAACACGCTGTTATTATCATTATTATTTATTTATTTTACTTGAGATATCGGGCTTTCTTTATCATATTTTCATTTAAATTCACCACTGATATTTTTTTTTTGTCACAATTTTTCGAATATTCGTAAAATCCTAAATTGAAACTGTCAGCAGCATAATGCCAGGCCACGACAGCATTCTTGTGATGCCCGGTGTGGATCTTATAAAGATGGGCCGTCGTCACCATTTGCTTTTAGAAAGCCTTTAATATCATCCTGGAACAACATTAATGTTCTTTTTAGTCGAGATTACACTTCATAAGACCTCCTCCACACGACACTGCCTATTCTATAATGATGGACATCATTACCATTTGCTTTTACAAATTTTTTAAAAAATATTCTTAATTAAAAATATATTAAAATAATATTTTATTATTTCTTTTTCATTAACACAGCAAAAGTGTAAAAAAATCAAATTTATATTTTTTAAATATAAAATAATTTAAAAATACTTTAAAAATCATGCTCTGCAAAAATAAACGCCATTAACCTAAACACAGAACCATATATTATCATAATTGCTCAATCTGAAAAATTCAAAAATCAAAATTTAACGTAGATCAAATTTCTAGTTAATAAAATCAAAGTTCATCTAATTATATTTCCAATGATTTGACTTTTTGAATTAATAATTCAGATATATTTTTTCGAATCCGTATGCCTATGCCTACTATTATTAAATGCCAATTTGATCGCCAGGTTTTGATTTCCCTTCAAAAATAAAACCACTACACTACGCTACTTCTTCTCTCAAGTCGCAACAGGAGAACCTCTCAAGAGGGGGGGGGGAGTGTGGTGATTTTTTAGAGAGAGAAACAAAAAATGGAAATCTCTCCCTCAACGACACAGGAATCTCTCAATATGAACACAATTCGCATGTCTCTCTCTCTCTCTCTCGTATTTTATGTGTGTATAAATTCAAATTTAAAAAAAAAAATGTTTTCATTTTTTTTCTGCAGTCGAATAAATGAACTTGAAGAAATCTACAGAGATTGCAATGCAGATAGTTTCTCGGAAATAAACTCTTCTGATTCTGATGAATTGATGAAAGATTCGGCTCATCAACTAGTGGTAATTCTCTCCACTTTCCCTGTCCAATCCTGTTTATTTATATGAATTTTATTTATTTCTTGTGCATATATTTCTTTTTTCTTTTTGATTTGTTGTTTCAAATGTGATCGTTTTCTTCGTACAGAGCAAAGTGAGTCAAACCGTAACCGAGTACTCCGATTTCAGTTTCCTAGGCATTGAAGATTTAGGTAATTCACTATTTCTCCGTGTATTTTTATTTTACTTTAATCGCGTTGTTTTATTTTTTATTATTACTTCTTTTACAAAAATTCGGTTCGTGATTGTTTGATTTTTAACTAGGAAATTTGTTGGTGTAGATGCATACTTAGCACACTTGAAAGAGGAGCTTGACGCGGCAGAGGCTGAGAGTGCAAAGATCTCTAATGAAATTGAGTTGCTCAATAGAACATATATGGAAGGTAAAAAATTTATGATATTTGTATTTTGAAATACATTTATAACAAGTGAAAATATTAGAGAAACTGAGATTATTTGTGAGTTTTTGCAGATTCTAGTGAATTAGAGAGCGATCTTGAATGGATGAAGTGTTCTTTGGATTTAATTTCTTCACAGCGGGTAATTTGGAAATCTTTGAGCTAGATTTTTTTAATATATTTTTATGCTTGATTTAATGGAAATGACAGCAGTTGATGGGTTTTTGTTGAACTGATTTGAATTTAGACTATTTGATACTTTACAAGTGCTTGTTGTGAAACAAGTGACTTTTATTGTTATGTGCTTTCTTTTTGCTCGTGGAGAAAAGATTCGCTGATAATAATGTTGTGGATTGTATGCTTATGCTTAATTTTATGGAGGTAAAGGCCATGATAATGACTGCAAAATGTTTGATGACATAGAATTTTCAATGATACAAAGGGGTTTTCTACACAACTAATTGTAGAGTAAATATTGTCTGGTTAATAAATAAATCAGTCTTCCTTATTATGTGGGATTTTCTATTCTTTTTCGAATGGATAGTTTGGACTTTTGTGGAAATTAGTGGATATCATGTACCAGAAAAGGTGAAATTAAATCTAAAGACTAAGGGGGGGAATGACAAAAAACTCACTGCAACTCTGACTGTAAGTGAAACATTATCCTTGATGGTGTTAAAAATTTTTCTTCAGCAACAGTCTTACTGCGTAACTCCATGTCTTCTATCACTTCACTTTTCAGATTATCTGAGGAACTGATTTTTACCCACCTTTTGGTAGGATCGAGAGAAAGAAAAAGAAGATGAACAGATGGAGCACTTTTCAAGTGGAGAAAATCAATCAAATTTGATAAACACGAATGAAGAAAACAAGTTTGAGGTATTGATAACTTGATTCGTAAGTTTATCCTTGTTTGCAACTTGAGAATTATAATAGCTGAAATTACATGGACAGACTAATGCATTTGTGCAATTACTAAGCTATGAGGTTCTGAAAATGAATCAACTGGTTTCTGTATCATGCCTGATTGACTTAGCACCAGTGAATGCTATTGGGATTCTTCCTATTACATTTCAGTTATGAGTTTCAATGGTGATGCACCTTAGAACTTCAAAATGCAATACCACTCCTGCCTGTTTCACTCACCAGTTATCTTACTTATTTTTTACCTTGAATTCATTTCCTTGAGCAGCTATTCATTGATAGCATTTCATGAGTATGTCTGCTTGCATTTCAGATTTTGAAGCTAGATAATCAGATTGAGGAAAGCAAAAGGATTTTGAAGTCCATGCAGGATCTTGATTCCGTATGCAAATGGTAACTCTATTGGTTTAGACTTTACTTATTTGCTTAGATTTTTTTTTTCTGCACCTGTCATGTATAAGCTTCTCTTTTCGTTGTTGTCAGGTATGATGCCATAGAACAAATTGAAGATGTATTGTCGGGTCTGAAAGTCATTGAATTTGATGGAAACTGCATTAGATTGTCATTGCAGACTTATATTCCAAAACAAGATGTATTGTTCCTACAGAAGATTGAAGAAACTAATGTGCCATATGAAATAAACCATGAATTTCTCATAGAAGTTACCAATGGAAGTATGGAGATTAAGAAAGTTGAGGTACGAGTAACTAAAATCTCTCTAAAATTATGAATTGTCTTTCCTTAGTTTTCCTATGCATCTTGTTTCCCAAAGAAGGAAAAGAAAAGGAATCTTAGATAACACATTGATGCTAAAAGTTTTTTAGCATTGCAATGTAAACTGAATGATATGTGGTGAGCTAATGGTTTGGTCTAAGAAATCTAATCACTATAAATGAGATCATGCTAAAATATAAATGTATCACATTGGGTACCTTTTCAGTTATGGAACATTTTACACTGGACTTACTGGGTTGCCCAAATGGTTTTTGGGTGTTATATGGTCTCCAGTGTTTGTGAGGCTGGCTATCCATCCTTCACCATGACATGTGATGGCTATGTAATTTAGGGGTGTCCTAGGCATCTGAATTACTTATTTGTATGCTTTATGTTTGCACAATCAATTCAGTAAAAATGTTTCAGTAGATAGGAAGATACCATAACTGTGTAACAAGAAGCTACAGCCTTATTAGCAATTGATGCAACAGAATGTGTTCCCAAGTAGATCCAGTTACAGAATAATAGAAAATAGCAAATAAAGGAAGATTTGAACTACATTCAATTGTACAGTATTTATACAAGGCTATACCATCCTTATTGTTGATTCCACCCCCCTTCTCTCTCAATTTTTCATTTTGGCATTCACACTCATTAAATCTCATGTGAATAGGCAAGAGATATGGAATGGCTGAGATAGTCCACGTTTTGTATTTGTCAAATTTAGTTTAGTTTCCTCCAAATTCCCTTCACTTGTTACATTTCTTGCCACTTCTTGGATTTTGTTTATGTTTTGTAGTTTAACTTTTGCTTCTTTCAGCTACCATATTCTGGCTTTTGGATAAGTTTGATATGACATGAGTTGAGTAATAGAACTGAAATACGGGATAGATGAAATGAATCTCGTATCAAAGTTTTTGAACTAGACAGAAAGTTGACTGCGCCAGTTGCATTTCTGCCAGTAAAGTGTTAATGTGTAGTCTAAAGAACTTTATATTCTGAGATAATCTGTGGACAAAATTAAAATGAACTTAAAGCATACCAGTCTTTTTTCGTAGTCTAGTTAAAATATAGAAGTTAAATTTTAGCTTCATAAAACTTAATCTGAATTGAGCAATTGAATAGATTTCAGATATGTAATTTAATGACATTTGGAAACAAGTTAAGGCTACTTAATAGGCATGGACCAAAAACTCAAACGTCTCACCTGTAAAGAATGCAAAGGACCTGAGCATGGATTTTCATGCGCTTCTAAATGCTGTGTAGCAATCTGGCTTTAGGATCTTACTCCTTTCAAATGCCTGCTACAATGCCGTCTTGATTTTCATTGGTTGATCAATCAATGGATGATCTTATGATGCTCTTCTTAACTTATTGTTTTCATGCAGATGTTTCCAAATGACATATATATAGGAGACATTGTTGATGCTGCCAAGTCTTCCAGGTTTGTACTGTTTAGTATTTCTCACTTTTTAATGTCGAAGGTTTCTTTTCTCTTCCTCTTTTCCCTTTTGATGCTGATTACATATTCTTGGAAGATGGAGTGAAGATTTCTTATCCATCTTACCTTAAACTTGATATGTTACTTGAAGAATAAACTCACAGAGTCTTATATGAGAATATTTTTGTGTTATTTGCTGTGAGATTTTCCTTTAGGTTCATTGAAACATCGTCTTGCAATGTCACAGGCAAATGTTTTTGCACTTGGCATTGGTGGAGACAAGCTCTTCACTGGAGTGGTTTGTAAGAAAAGCTCAAGATAGAATTATTCAGTCTACTTTGAGACGATTGGTGGCAAGGAGTGCAAGTACATCCAGGTGAGAGTTCTGTGCTTGAGCAAAAGTTATTAGAACTTGAGGTTCTGAAATAATCTCAGATTTCAAATTCGTCAAAAGCATTTGCAGGTTTAGAATAACTTAAATTTGTATTGCAGGCAATCCATTGAATACTTGGACAGAGATGAAATAATAGTTGCTCATATGGTTGGGGGTGTTGATGCTTTTATGGAAGTTTCTCAGGGTTGGCCCATAACAAATTCCCCATTGAAACTGGTATCTCTCAAGAACTCAAATCACCATGCAAAGGAAATTTCATTGGGCTTTCTCTGCAAGGCTGAGGTGAGCATTTTGTTTCTTGCTCTTCAATATTTTTTTTGGATGAAATAAAATGGTCTCTTATGTTCAGAAGTTTTGATCTCTTATAAGTATGGTGCCTTTTTTACAACTCTTAATTTGATATCTGTATTACTTCACACAGTCAGTCAATTTTCACATTTCTACCTACATCTTGTCATACATTCTTTAATCTTTTTTTAGTCTTGCTTTTTATGCTAATCAGAACATAGTCGTATTTCTGATAGATTGCAAATTTGATTGAAGATCTATGTATAGATAAGACTCACAAGCATGCTAATAGTAGGCTATTGACAAGTGCTTTTAATAATGGTGGTGGTGGTGTAGAAGTAATCTTTGAAAGGTTCAGGTTTGTTTGAACATATTGGGTGCACGTATTCAGCAAGGTATGTATGGGTGTATATTCATTGGGTTTTGGCTGATTTTCTGTTGGTTGTGTAATTTTCAATCATAGGAAGCGGCAAACTCCTTGGATGTACACCTGCGGCAGAACTTGTCAAGCTTTGTAGATGCTGTTGAAAAAATTCTTGTAGAACAAATGCACTTGGAACTGGATTCAGATGGTACTTCTAGCGTATGACTACCACTGCACTATTTGGAGGCCTAATAATGCACGGACCCCCGGGTGTTTGCTCAGGTATAACTTGAAGCCATAAACATGCCTGTAGAAGTGTGTCAAATCTCTTCAGAAATCATTGTGGATGTTACCAAAACGATATCCTCTCCGACACAAGCTTCCATATATGAATATATGCTCAATTTCACTTATGATGGTTTTCACAAGCACGCTTTGCGTTTCATGTTTCATTTTTCGTGAACAACATGACGAAGTTTTGCTTGATAATATACTTTGGCACTCAAGAATCATGCTATCTTGGATCCATGATTCTTGATACTGTTTCCTTTCCTTGTATTTTTGTTCAACCTACAATTATTTATTTTAATTTCTGTCTAGGTTTGCAAAACACCATTTCATGTGTTCTTGAGTCTTGGATCTGGTGTCATTTTGTATTCTCAGGAGTTTGTTGTAATGGTGATTACACTTTGAAATGATCTTTTTTATTCACAGTACATGTGGTATGTTCTAGAATCTAAGATGTTTGGGAATAGTGCTTTTACAATAGCTTAATATAATAATCCTAGTACCTGTAAAATAATCTTAGTTTGGTGAATTTAGGGATTCTTAAATGTTTAAGTTAATATTTTTGTAGAGCATGTAATAAATATGCAAAAGAACATAAGCAATTTTATTTGTTAATAGTGTACATATTGATGCTGAAAAAATTGTGATCTTTCAATAATAATACTAAAAAGAGATAAATATTTTTTATACATGTATTAATAAATGATAATATTTTTTATATAAATATTAATAAGGAAAAAATATTTTTTTATACATGTATTAATATGATGAAAATATAATAGGTTATGAGAGATTTTTGTACATATTTAATGGTGTGAGTGAAGATTGAGATTAAAAAGCCTGGGTCAGTCAAATCTCAAGGAAATCTTAAGGGGATACATGTTGGATTTAGGCCACGAGTTGGGGTTAGGTGTTGGGTTGGGGTTAAAGTCTAGTCCGAACTCAAAAGACTGGGCTAAAGCTCAAACACCTATAAGGGGTAAATACATGCCCTAAGTCTAAACCTATTTTTAGAGACCATTTGGAGCTGGGATTGTCATTAAAATAAGCTTAGAACAACAAAAGTTATTTAAAAAATATTAATAAATGCATCACTGGAGATGGATTACAGAACACCAAAATTGTTAAATATTAGGATTTTCAAAGCGAAAACCTCATGGTTGGCAGAGGCTCCAAATCATAGAGGGAGGTTTTGTAATTTATCCTTTCTATTTTATTTTATTTTAGTCTACACCATATGTGCTCGCACTACGCCACAATCTAATCTATTTTTTTTTCCAATGTAAAAAAGAAATAAAAATATATCAAGGCAATACAAAAGTTTTTAAAAATCAAGAAAAAAAATATTAAAACTTGGGTTATTGAATCAATTGGATTTAATAAACATGATTAATTTAATAACTTGAAGAAAAATACAATGGTAATAAAATGAACAAAAATTGACAATTAAAAAAAGATATAAAAAAATTTAACTTGAACCTATTTGAGCTAGCATGACAGATATACAACTTGGTTGTAATAATAAGGTAATCTTATTGAAAGTAAATTGAATAAAATTATTAAGTTCAATCACAAAAAAAAACTCAATGTTGAAAAGTGAAATTAAAAAAAAATAACAAGAAAAAAATCCTCAAATTAAATTAGGCACACCTACTAACCTCACCATCATAAATATAAGATTGAGATAATATCATAGACATAAAACTAGAAAAAAAAATAATGAAGACTGATTCCTAATCAATTAAACGATAAAACTAAAATAACAAATCAATTTTAAGAAAAATTAAATGTTGAAGGATCTTCTTTGATAGGAAAGAAAATAATTAAATGAAAATGTGTTAATTTCATAAAAAATAAAATAAAAAACATTTAAAGCTCATTTTGCAGCATACAAAATATCGAAGGACCTAATAAAAAAAATATAATACAAAAAAAGTCGAATAAAACTTGACTCGAGTCCATTCAAGTCAACATGCAAGATCTGCGACTTGGCTATGATGCTGGGTAATCTCATCAAACAAAAATTGAATAAAAGTATGAAAGTTAATTACTAAACAAATCAATATTAAAAGGTGATATAATCTGGATCATTTTAAAATCAATGAAAAATCCAAAAGAAAACAAATAAAAAAATACAAGCCCAATCTCAATTTAAATAAATACAAAAGAATAAAGCTGAAAAAATGATTTAAAAAAATAAACAAACTTGGACAAATCTTCTAAACTTGGATCAATCTTTCAAATTCACAACCCATAAAATTTTAGTCTTGGGCTCAACAAAGAAACTTAATACTCAACCAATTTAATGTTTAAGAATGGAACCGGAAAGAAAACATCAATTTTAAAAAAAAAATCAAATTAAAAAAATAGTAATCAAAAGAATGAGGATTAAATATGATATAAAAAAATAAAAACAAAATGAAATTGTAATGTTTTTACATCTAAAATAAAAAAATAGTAATAAAAAGAATAGGAACCAAACATGACATGTGAAAAACCTAAAAAAGGGTTAAATTGAAAACAAATTATAATTTGATATATTATTTCATATAAAACAACTTGTAATTAAAAGAATAGAGATCAAATTCAAATAAGAAAATAAAGGAAGGGCATCCCCTTGAAACTTTAAAGGCTCATCAAGATAATTGAGGAGAAGGGATGAAACAAGGGAAAAAAAAGCCACCTTAGTTAAGCAAAATTCTTGTCGGACACATATGTCACCTTATCATGGAGAGGCTATCGATATCTTCTAAACATCGTTGTAGATAGTGGTGTTTGGTAATTGAACGGTTCCGTAGGCACCACCTAAAGGGTGTAGGCGTCATCCACACGTACAAAACATGTGCATGTCACTTTTTTCTTTTATATAATAATATTCATGTTTGTTAAGTTACCAAACTTCTTATAACTAAAATTAATAATATCAAAAAACAACATAAGAAAAGGATGAAAATGACCTTAAGACAACAACCTTAGTTTTTTTAATTTCAAAGGTAAATCCATGGATTTACATTAAAAAAAAGACAAGAAAACCCTTTTATAAAAGCTTAAGCTTTTTTCTTTTAAGAGTAATTAAGTCATTTCACTGTTTTGATAAAAAAAAATTAAAAAGATTGAAATACCCTTTCTTGCTAGTCTTTTTTAAAAAGATAATTATATCTTATATCATGTAAGGTTTAAGCTATTATATATATATAATGTTTGACAAAATCTATATTTTATCAATTACTCATAGGGTAAAGTAAATATCAACTCAGGTTGATATACATTAGATTTAGATTAATTTTTTTATTATTATTTATGACTTGATTGTAATAATTTCAAGTGGAATATTTCTTTAAATATTAGAAACTCCATTAAAAGGAAATTAACTTAATTATGGATAGAGGGATTCTATAAGAAAATAGTTATAAAAATTACATTTATCTCTTGTATTTTAAACTCAAAATGAACTTAAATAGGGATGAGAGAGACTTTTATTATCTAATAGATTAAATTATCAGGGCTTAATTGTCCAATTTGAATCATATGGACAATTGAATGTGTATATTTTCATAAAAAGCCATTATAACATGAATTTATAATGTTATTAAATCAAAACATCTAAAATCATTTAGTAACTTATAACTAGCTATTTGACCTATACTTTGCTATGGGTCAAATATTTTTTCCTAAAAAAATATGCTTTTACGGTGTATTTTTGCATATACGAAAAAATCCCAATTGGAATTCTAAAAAATTATGCATCCATCTAATTAAATAAATTAAGAACTATTTATACAATAAAAAAAATTATGAAGTCCAATCACTATCTAGCCGAAGTTAATAAGTCAAACCCGTGACCTCGATCATGGGTACAACAATCTTTTTTTATCTAAAATCAAAATTTATAAAATTAAAAATCAACCAAATATTAAGATGATTGGAAAAGGAATCAAGCTGAAATAAATTATGTCTTCTAATTAATAATTGATCACATATTAAATGATAAAATTAAAAAAAATTAAGCAATAAGAGTTAAAGTAATCCAATTATAATAGATAAAAAGAAAAAAAAAGCCAAGGTTTTTAGGCTTGGATGGCCAAGAGCTCCTAAACCTTTTAAAAAAAGGCCTACTTGCGCGGGCTTAAAGTAGCCCACGCCTTTCAATCTTTTTTTAGAAAAAAATTTAAGGGGTGGCGTGTAACAGGTTGTTCACCCTTTAATTTTTGGAAAAAAGATAGTGAGCAACACATCAACTACCATGTCTAGATTTTGGCGACTTATAGTCCTTGAAAAATCTAGCTATGCTATTTTAGATCTAGAAAATCCTGTTTTCAACCATATTTTCATTTAAAAAAACACCACAAACACCTTGTGAAACATATTCATAGCCTCTATCAACCTAAAAATTAGCTTTAACACCCTTCATCAACCCGAAACTAAAGTTCTTTTTGGGCTATGTCATAACTTGATTCTCAAATCCATGACTGCCATATAAACAAAATTCCCCTTAAAATTTTCATATATATAAAAACTCAAACTTACATATAAAATTTTACCATTTAAATAAATTAGAGTTCTACACAGCTTTTGATAATACTTAAAGTCCATAATATAAATCAACATCTTAATATTAGATTTAATACAAATATCATAATTATGGAGCTTTAGCTAGACATAATAAAATAACATCAATTACAATAAAAGAGCAGGTTCTAAAGTCTAACAAAAGTGACATGCTAACAATGTTATATGTTTGAAAATGATAAATAACAAGAGGGTGAGTTCAACAACTCAGTGAGGGAGTGAATATCAATTTTGAACTATCACTCAATTTAATTACATATAATTTATATACAATCTTAATAACATCTTTCTTCTTGACCAAGAACACTAGGGCTCCCTAATAAGACACACTTAGTTGGATGAACTCCTTATTTAATAAATATTGCAACTGTTTTTTTTAGCTCACCAAGTCTACTAACATTATTCTATATAGTGTTATTGATATTTATTTGGTACCTGGAACAAAATAAATGCTAAACCAAATCTCCCTAGATAAAGGCAATCTTAGTAAACCATTGAAAAAAACATTGATTAACTCTCTAACTATAGGAACTTGATCTAACTAGAGAACTTTCTACATCCACCATATATGCTAAGTAGCATTGTACCTCTTTCTACGCCATTTGCCTCGAGATGATGGATGGCATAATCAATGAAGATGCAATCTTGTATCTTTGAAACACTAACCCTATGTTTTCATCTAAATTGAACCACTTTCTTACCCTAACAATTGACTAAGGCCACATGCTTTGCTAACCAGTCCATTCTCAAAATCACATCAAAATCAATCATATCTAAGACATTTATGTCTCCTATAAAGATCTCTTCTCCAATCTCCATTTCATAATTTAGATATATATACTCTATTAATAATGATTCATCTAGAAGAGTGAAGACTGAAATAAGGAATCTTAACAGAGTTGGTTGTCTAGCTAACCTAATGGTGAAATACAACGACACAAATAAATAAGTTATACCTTTAATAAATAAAATGTTTGCTTTAAAAGATCAAATAAGAAGAATTTATGAAACAATTGTTTTAGATGCCTGACATCCTACTGAGTAAAGGAAAAGACTCTAACATGCCCTTTACCTTGTTGTATTTAACCTTTTTCACCTGTAACTTGACCTCTTTGACCACAACCACTAAATCCTTAACCATCATGATCCATATACTAGCTTATCAATGGTGTCTGAATAAGAGGTTGAACTAAATAGATGTTCCCGGAGCTGACGACTATCTTCTTGAGCACTTCTGAATCTTACAACCTATCTGACCATAACCAAAATAAACCTTAGTCCTTTTGTAGCACTATACATTAATATGGCTTCCTCTATAGTGCTGACATGAAGAATTGTCTCTAGATGGAACAATAGAGCTATGAGGCACACTGTAAACTAAACTATGATTATAGCTATAAGCACCATTATTTCCATTCTAACTATTTAAGCCATTGAGTAAAGATCTTCGTCTAAAACTCCTCATAACCCATGAGCCCTAATGACCATTTTATCCCTTAGATGGGCTTGCATTTAATCTTTGCTACCCAAAAGACTAAGCCTCTTTCTCAGACCTCTTAGACTAGCTTACAACCATATCCTTTAATTTTTGTACCTCAATTAGCCTAGTGCTATCAACTAATGAGGAGTAGGATGAAAACACTTAAGATACCATCATCATATATATCGAGGATTTGAGTCCTTAAATGAACCTCTATACTTTTTACTCCTTAGAGTGTAAAATAAGCTCAACATACCTTGATAACTGAGTAAACTTCAAATCATACTTATCTACTATCATGCTCCTTTAAGATAGCCTTTTAAACTCATAGAATCTAGCATCCCTAACACTCTAAGAAAGAGATTTGTCTAAAAATATGGTGTTAAACTCATTTCATGTCAATTAAGCCTCTATTGGCTTTATTCTTTTTCTAAATTCAAACTAAGAAATGTTCACTTTTCCTTCCAACCTGAATAATGCCAAACTTACAGGCTGATGGTCTATCATCCCAAAACTTCATGACATCGCTATATGTCATTTATAAACATTGAAGGATACTATAAAGTCATTCAATAACATATTGAATCTCTAAATAGTATGGGATGATGATGGTATATATCTATGCCTTCTTTAATCTCTTTTTATAGTAAACTTTATTTGGATTCCTATAACCTAACTAAATTGCTGGAATTTTGTAAGGTATTTAGGGTTAACTACTTCTCCACCCATTTCATCAACCACATTCTTCTCTTCTAATTCTAGAGGCTCCTCTTTCACTAGTGTAGGTACCTCTCTAACATGTTGAGGTATAGGTGCACTGCCCTTCTATTTGCTTTATAATCCTCAACTACATAGTAAGGATGTTGTTTTGATTATTATTTACTCTACTAGTACCAAGTATTTATTTATTTTGCGCCATTTCCTACAAGAAGTGAAAGCATTTAAGTCATGGTAGAAAAATAGCATGATAATTATCATAGTATTACAGGAAATTATACATTCCATAAAATTCAAAGAGTAAAAAAAGACATGCTTGATGAAAATTCAAAATTTCAAAGACAACAAACAAGATAATATGAGTCCAAATGCTCCACATATTATGAAATTAATTATTTTTTTAACCTAAAGCTTTAATACCAAATTTATCACAACCTGATTCCCAAATCTATGATAGACACATAAGTAAGGTCCCCCTCTAGATTTCCATATCTATACAAATGCAAACTTATATACAAACTTTTATCATTTAAACAAACTAGAGTTTACACAACTTCCAATATCATAATTAAAGTCCATAATAGAAATCAACAACTTAATACAAGTGTTAATGCAAATATTATAATTATAGAGCTCTAATTGGACATAATAGAATAACATTAATTATATATATATATATATAAAAAGGTTTTGAAGTCCAATAAAAGTGACCTGTTAGCAAAATTATATGCCTAAAAATAATAAATAATGAGAAGTTAACAATAACTCAGTGAGTAGATAATGAAAAAAAAATACAAATTTGATTTTAGGCTCTTAAAAGAAAGTTTCACAAACAAACCATAACAAGAAATATCACGAGGTAAAGCTCATTAGAAAATCAAAATGCAATGAAGATATACCTCCAAACTGTAGGATGATCATTTCTCATAAGTTGTTGACTCCCTTAACCAATTAGGGTTCATATACGATAGGCACAAAGACTACATCCTATTAACATGGGTATTTTGACTAGCATATCAAGAAGTCATATCATAATCAAACTAATAAAATTATATCTCAAGGAATAACTCATGACATCAATCAAATAAAAAACTATCAAATCAGACATACTCATATCTGATGTCTAGAATTTAGATTAAAGAAATTATCATGCTTTATCACAACAAAAAATAATAATCAATATATATATATATAATTTTGTAAGCATCATCCATTTCAATTTTATAAGCACGATCCATTTCATACTAACAATTCAAATATTTATATTATTTCTTATGCATATGAAACATTATCCATTTACTTGACTAAAAAACAGAACAAATATAAAAGCAAATACCAAAAAAAATCCTATTAATATCCAGTAACTGAAATATTAAGAACATCTGAATACAAAAAAAGGCATACTTAAAACAAACTTCAAAGGAATGTACATTCAATTTAATACACTCAACTTAGGGTTTAACTTACAACCTTATACGTTTAGGAACCAAATTGGTGTTTTTTTTCAAAAAGTAAATAATCAAACAGTTTCCTAAAATCTCATTCAAAAGAAAAGAAATCATAAATTTTGATAATAATTAACTAATAAACCTCAATTATTTATCAAAAAAAAAATATAAGATACTGGGATTGCATCTAAGGACTAAAATGGGCTTTTCTCATGATTTTAGGGATCAAATTATAATTTGCTATATTAGAGGATCAAACTAAAAATATCATAAATCCATATTGTACTAAAATTTTATCCATAGTTCATCCTAAATCCTGTATAAAATCTAGAATTTTTCTCAAAAAACCAATTTGTAATTTTCCAAAATTTAGCGATTAAAATGTAATTTTAAAAAATAAGGAACCAAATTGAAATCTTATGACCCTTAACCTCAATACATTATTTCTAGCAAGGGTCTTTTCATAATTTCTTACAACCAATGCATCAATTAAGCAAATTAGTCCCCAAATCATTATTCGTAACAAAATCATCTAAAAACTAACCAATTAAACCATTACTCATAACAATTATTCCATAATATTTCAATCAACTCATCAATCTAATCCAAAACATAATATTTTAAACCCTAAATCTTAATAAATTCATAATCTTAATTAATATCAATAATTATACATATGAAAGTATAAATCTTACATTTTAAACTTGTTTTCTCTAACCCTCTTCTCCTTTCTTTATCTTCTCTTTTTTTTTTCTTTCTCACTCTTGGATTTCTCTCTTCAAGTATGATTCTTTTATTTTTTTTTTCTTTCTAATTATATTTAGCAATTTTAGGCAAATTACCAAAGTTTCCTTCAATCATTTATACCTAAAACTTACTCCTTAAAGGGCCAGGTTATTGTTGTCATTTACTATTAAACCTTTTTTTTATATTTCAAAATATTAAAGGCTCAAATATACCATTTTAGGTAAATTTAAGGGAATACAACATATAGGATAACTTTTCCTATCAAAAGAAAAGCATTAACAAAAAAATCACTCATATTCATCCCCTGAATCGGTCTTAACCAAGATTTTTTTTCTCTACCATCGGAATCCAACCATTTTTTTCTCCTCTCTTAAACCAGGGACCACAAAATAAAGAAAAAAAAGTTTGGGACCATAAATGAATTTCATAAATTTTTAAGTGTTGAAAGTTTATAATTTAAAAAGTTGGAGGATCAAATTGAGTGTTTAGCTCCAAGTTTTTAGAAACCACCTTGTTTTGCTATGTTTTTTAGTTTTGCTCCTTGTCTTTGAATCTTGTCATTCCTCAATAAATGTGTTTTATATGGCAATCATTTTAGGTCTATAAAGGTGTAAGTAGAAAAAATAAAAAGGGATAATAAAATTATCGTGGTAATTCACAGTGATCTATCTTTAGTTGAATAGTGGTATGAGAAAAAAAATTTTCCCTGTGCCTTTTAGAGTACTTGTATTTTTTTTTTTTAAGTTTTGAAACTCAATATAACTTAAAGTTTGGATGAGCTAACCCAAATCAATTCAAGGGTTTTATTTATATAAAAGAAGTCAAATATAGTTTAGTTTGGTCAATCAATTTAATTTAAAATTTATTTAAATCCTAGATTAACAAACCACCAAATTAATTCATTGAATTGAGCTAAGTTTAATAACATTAGTTTAATAAGGGGTATGGTGCTATAGTTGAATAATAATTTTGCAATTTTTTGAATTTTTTTACTTCAAATTATTATTTTTTGGATCTTATTGATATGATGATGTTGAAAATAAAATTTAAAAAATAAAGTAAATGATTTTAATATATTCCCAAACCTCTAATATTATTCCTAATACTATTCCAAATAGTAAGCACTCAAACCATAACTTTATCAACTGGCATTAAAACCCTTAAAATCTAGATTTTTTTTTATTTTTATTTTATTGTTTAAATCATATAATATGATGGTCGCTGCCACTGCACATACCATCCCTTAAAAAGAAGGAATTTATGTACTTACCTTAAAAAATCACCAAGCAGGAAAAAGAAAGATGTTTTTAGGTCTTGTTTGTTTTTTCTTGGAAATAATTTTACTCGTTTTCCCATGTTTGATAAGCATGTGGAAAGTTAATCAAAGGAAATTAAATTTTGGTTAAAGGAAAAGTTAAACTTTAATGTTTGGAAAGTGTTTTTCTTTTCTTATCCTTAGAAAACACTTTTCTTTTTTATCAATCTCTCTTTTAATTAGTTTCATTAGAACTGTCTTTAAAAAAACCTTTTGCATGGCTATTGTAAATCTCTCTCTCTCAAATCTCTTTATTAGAATAAAAGACCATCATAATAGTTTCCTTTTTTATTCTTTATTAACTGCAACAATCTCCATTGAAGCCCTTCATCAAAGCTCTCCATTAAAGCATTCAATCATCTTATTTTAGGTAACTGCTTTCCTCAAATATTTCTTTATTATCTACCTTTTCTTTCTTGTTCTTTGTTTGGATTCTTAGTTTTGATTGTGGCATAAATCTTGCGAGCTTGTTAATTTGTTGTGTTTTTCATGTTTTGTTTTGTTTTTTTTTTTTGGGAAAACATAACAATCTTATGCTTTGTTTTGTATAGGATCTCAAGATCTTGTTTTTTGATTCAATCTTAAATGCTTATAAGAAATTGAACCACCTTTACTTTAAAAAATCTCAAATGTTATTTTTTGAAATTATGTTATGGACTTTTTATATATTTAAAAATTATTGTGTGCTCTAATAAATGCAAGTATGACAGTCCTTTAGTAATTTTTATCATAATTTTAAGCATAATTTCCCATGAAAGTACTCCATCTAGTTTTTCTATAATTGGAGAAACATATGTGTTAGGAATAGAAATAAGGTTATACAATCTTGAGATTAATACTGCAATATATGACTTTAAATTAAGAATAATTAAATATAGAATAAATGGTAGTCTACTAAAAAATATTTGGTAGTCTAAAAGCTCTTTTTTTGTATGTATTCACAAATAAGTATTCTCTCTTCAATTTCAAGACAAAAAAAAAAAACCAAAAACTTTACAATGTTGGGAAGAGACCCCCTTCTCAGTAAACTAATCCCAGTTTATACTAATAAATAATGGCAAGTAAGAGTATAAATAGTTTGTTACCATGCAACTGTAAAGGAATTGAGTGAATTTTATAAGAAAATTATATTTGCAAACCATAAAAATATAAGGATTAAGAACTCTCACCATATTATGGTATTGAGCCATGTTATTTACATATGTGTGCACACTGACTATTGCCAAACTTTACTATTAACTTGACCATTCATTATCTACTCTCAAACTAGTAATCCACTTTAAAGCTTTGTTTGTTTAGGAAATCAAAGATCATTGCAATAATTATGATACATTGTCAGCTCCTCTTATTTCTAACTTTTTTATTTATAATATGTGTCGGTTTGATCATAATTTCTTGTATTGATTATGTAAGTATTTGATATGTTTTTTGAATGTTTATTCCCTAAAATTTTTAGGTTTCATTATTATAAAACTTCACTTTCTTATTATGGATAGTAAAATTATTCATGCAAAAATATATTTGAGCAGTTGTAATTCTCATAGCTATAGGGGTAACTATTATTGAACGAGAAAGAAATAAAATTTATATACCAAAAGAACCACAAATAAATATAATTGCTCAAGGAGAATTTTATATATTGATAACATTTTGAATCAAGATGATAGACATTGTGTCAAACAAATTCATATGAAACCAATTGTATTATATAATTTATGTGATATTCTCACAAGTTGTAACTGACATAACCAAAAAATTGATGTCTTCTTCTAAGTGTAGGAATATCGAAGTAATATATATCTCAGCAAAACCAAAGTCAAACCACAAGAAGGTTAATTATATAAATTATAAATAATAATAATACAATAACAACAACAACACTATTACTACTACTACTATTACTACTAGTAGTAGTAGTAGTAGAAGAAGAAGAAGAAGAAGAAGAAGAAGAAGTTAATAAGAACTTTGAGATGAAAGATCAATGTAAGGATTAAACAATGATAATAATAAATGTCAGGGTTAGAAAATCTACTAATGGTATTTCAAATAAGTATAGTATAAATTTTTATTACTCAAATGAAAACTACACACAAAGAAGGTTTCAATCAGATTATAAATTGTTAACATGAGTACATTAGTTATCTTCTTCAAAAAATATTTATTCTTATAAATGTTGTTAGGTATTCATGATTATGACTTCTGTTAACAATAAATCAAGTTCTTTTCATAGTACAAATGTTGATTGTACCATATTGTTTGTGCTATGAAAGTGTCAAGCATTTGTTGTATCAAGTGTTATACAATATAAATCTAAATTAATCATTTAATAAGCAAAGTATTTAAGAGTGAACAAGATAACAAATACAAAACATGTTAGTATTAAACATTAAAGTCCATGTTAAGTTTATATTATACTTATTCCTACACCATTAGTGTAACCTTTTCATATTGAAATAATAAACTTAGCTAAACATAATAGAAGAGAGAAATATAAATAAACAAGATAAGAATATAAATAGAATAAAAGTAAAATAAGTAAAGGAAAAGAATTGAAAGGTATAAACAAGATATTAATAAAAACAAAACTTAAACATTATAAAAATATAAAGAGATAAAACAAGAGCATAATTTTGATCTGGAAATCAATATGTCTAAATTAGTGGTGACTAATTAAAATTGAAAACTATTGATTTAATGACTAATTAATTAGTGGGTGGATATATCTTGACTTAGTGACAATCCTTATCTTCTTGAATGAATAAAACGTTATTAATAACATCATAATTTGAACTAAACCTCCACATAAAAGTTCTAAAAAATCATCTCAACTTTCTAGAAAAATAATTGGGGTCATTTGGACTTCTAGAACTTAAGATATGGACTGAACACTGAATAATATTTGGGTTGTAGGATAGATTCATATTTTTTTTATTGTTGTTATAATTTGGACTTGGAAATGATCTTTTAAAATCTTAGACTCTATAAAAGTTGTAAGCCTATATCTTACATTTCCATCCATATAAAGTAGACCTAAATTCAAGATTTACAGCCCAAATATAATCTAATTACCCAACAACATTCTAATTTGGACTGTGCTAGCATCTCTTTTTTAAGTTTAGCAATTTCTTTGTCCTTTCAATTTCAATACTTAAAATCATCAATCAGTCCTTTTATTTATGTGATAAGCTTGCATTCAAGATGAATATGTACCATAAATTAAAGGTATCCTATATTATTAGATATGTTATTATAAAACATGCTTTAGTTAAGGAGTTATTGATACTTCAAGTGCAAAATGATGATATAAAACCTTGATAAAAATGCACTTTTAAGTACTAATCAGCGACCTATTACGATCAAGTCAAAATATATCTGTTAAAGAGTAAGTAATTGTGTTCTTCTAAATTATAGGTCGAAACCAAAGATTTTATTTTATCAGTGGTACAGACTATAAGTTTGTTGAAACTATTCATCGTAATTTTATAATTGTATTAAAAGCAACTCTTAAGTTATAAACTAACTTATTAAAGACCTAAGGGATACATTTCCCATAAAGATAATAAATAATCATATGATTCTATTCTTACTTTAAGGTATAATAATAATACTAATATTTTTATACATTAATTAATTATATCTAGAAGAAGTTATAAATTATTTTTTCATGTTGATATAAGATTGTGTGGGAGCAATTAATGGTACCCAAGTTCTTGCAAATATTCCTATTAAAATTCAAGAAAAGTTTTAGGGGTAGAAAAGAGGGAACAATACAAAATGTTTTAGCAGTTATAACTTTTAATGTGAAGTCTATATATGCTTTAGCTAGATGGGAAGGAAATGTACACAATTCCCGAGTTTTAGGTGATACTCTATTAAGAACTAGTCGTTTAAAAATTCCAGAAGGTATAAATTAAATATTTATAATATCTAATAAATATATAAATTATCTCATTAGATAAAGATAATAATAGGTTTTATTTTTTATTTATAGGAAAATATTATCTTTGTGATGCTGGTTACGATATTCAAAAAAGAATCATTTTTTCCTTTTCGTGGTGTTTGATACTAGTTGAATGAGTTTACAGAACATTCACCAAAAAATAAAAAGGAGTTATTTAATCTTTGACACTTTTAATTAAAAACTAATATTGAGTGAGAGTTTGATATTTTGAAGAGTTGTTTTAGATCAATTGATGAAAAAAAATTTTGATCTAATGAAACATAATGAATGTTGTATTATTTATAATCATATAACGAGAGTTGATTCTTATGATTTTCTTATTAAATAAATATATTTGAAAAATGAACTAATTAGAAAAACAATTAGTTTAAGCTAACGTGAAGAGAGGGAAGAGAATATAAAGTGGATAACAAAAGGAAAAATGATTGTATCAATCAGGTGTAATGATTATAACACTAAAAAAAACTAGTAACTGAATGTTAATTATATGTGTTTATTTTTATTATTTCTTTCTTGAGTTTGTATTATTTTTGTTATATATATTTGGATTGTTTGTTGCCTTTATTATAATTTCTTAAGTATTTCATATGTTTTTTTTAGATATTAATTGTATTTTTTTTGTATAAAATTAGTTCAATCTAAATATTGTATGATTTTATTTTGTATAAATTTAGGATTTTTTTAATAAAAATAAGTACCTTGAAAGATGAAAAATGCAAAGGTAAGCACTTCATATGGTTTAAGCCTATATCTCATATGCTACTTGAGATATTAGTCAAGAAGGCACTTAAAGGAAACAAGTCTTCTTCCACCTTTAAAGTAAATTTTTTTGTAAAGGAATTTTTTTTGTAAAAGTGGCTATACAAATTAATCAAAAATTCAACGTATAATGCGTGCCTAGGCATATGGACAATCATCTCAAAACTATGAAAAAAGAATGGAAAATAATAACTAAACTTAAAAATACAAGTGGTTTTGGTTGAAATAATTGTTTGATTACGGTTGAAACAATCATCTCAAAACTATAAAAATAATTGTTTGAAGATGATTATGGTTTCAAAGGATATATATGATGAAAAAGTAAAGGTATGATAAATAGTATACTCTTTGTAATTTTTATATTTACTTTTGTTTCCAAAACTTTATACAAGGAATTAAACATTATATATTCTAATATTTATGAACAAGCATATCCCAATCATGGCAACTATCTTAACAAAAAACTTGATATGAATGAAGCAATGATAATTTTTATTATAAAAGAGATAACAAGTGGAAATTATACCTAATCATATGTTGATATTAACCTGGAAGAGAACATGATTAGTACTTAAAAGTGCATTTTTATCAAGATTTTATATTATCAATTTGCACTTGAAGTATCAATAACTCATTAAATAAAGCATGTTTTATAAGAACATAACTAATAATATAAGATATCTTTAATTTGTGGTAAATATTCATTTTAAATGCAAACCTATCATATAAATAAAAAGATTAATTGATAAGTTTAAAATCTAAAATTGAAAAAACAAAGAAATGGTTAAACTTAGAAAAGAGATGCTAGTGCAGTCCAAATCAAAACATTGTTCAGTAATTGAGTTATATCTAGAATTGTTGATTTTAGATTTAGGTCTACTTTATATGGATGGAAAGGTAAGATATAAGCCTACAACTTTTATAGGAACCCAAGATTTAAAAATGTCATTTCAAGTCCAAATTTTATCAACAACGAAGAAGTCTAAATCTATCCTACAGCTCAAGTATTGTTTAATGTTTGGCCCATATCTAGAGTTCTATAAGTTCAAATAACTTTAATTTTTTTTTGCCTGGAAAGCTAAGATAATTTTATAGAACTTTCATGTTGGTTCCAATTATGACGTTATCAATGACGTTTTGGGTAGACAAGAGAAGATAAAGATTGCCACCAATTCAAGAATTGGCCACTCATTCATCAATTAGTTATCAAATCAATAGTTTCTAATTTTGGCTTATAAAAGGAGGCACTTGCCATGTATTTTGACATCCTGGTTTTCAGATCAAAATCATGCTCTTTATTTCTCTTTTTTCATTACTTATGTTTTACTTTCATTAATATTAAGTTTATACCTTTCATTTCCTTTCCTTTACTTAGTTACTTTTTATCTTATTTATGTTATTGTCTTGTTTATTTATGTTTTTCTCTTTAATTATATTTAGTTAAGTTTATTATGTCAGGGTGAAAAGGTTACACTAATGGTGTAAGAATAAGTAGGGTGTAAACTCAACATGAACCTTAATATTTGATACTAACATGTTTTATATTTGTTATCTTGTTTACTTTTAATACTTTGCTTGTTAAATGACTTATCTAGATTTATGTTGTATAACACTTAGTATAACAAATACTTGACACATTCATAGCTCATACTGTATAGTATAACCACTACCTGAACTATGAAAGGAACTTGATTTGTTGTTAACATAAGTTATAATCATGAATACCTGACAACATTTACAAGTATTAACATTATTCGAATAAGATAATTAATGTAATCATATTAACAATTTATAATTTGATTGAAGCCTCCTTTGTGTGTGGTTTCCAATTAAATAATAAGAGTTTATACTATACTTGTTTGACATACTATTAGTGGATCATCTAATCTTGATATTTATTGTTATCATTATTTAATTCTTACATTGATCTTTCATCTTAAAATTCTCATTAACTTCTTCTTCTTCTTCTTTATTATTATTATTAGTACTACTACTACTACTATTACTACTACTACTACTACTAGTATTACTATTACTATTCTTAGTAGTATTATTACTATTGTTATTATTGTTGTTGTGTTATTATTATTTATAATTTATATAATTAACTTTCTTATGGTTTTACCCTGGTCTTGCCGAATTATTTATTACTTCGACACTCCTACACTTTGGGGGAAGATATCAATCTTTTGATCTTGTTAGAACACTGAAGTGCAATCTATTTCAATTACAAATGAAGAGGAATATGAAAAAACTTCAAAAGGTTATTCCTCTAGTTATTGATACTTAAAAGTGTATTTTTATCAAGGTTTTATATCATTATTTTGCACTTGAAGTATCAATAACTCCTTAACTAAAACATGTTTTATAATAATATATCTAATAATATAAGATACCTTTAATTTATGGTAAATGTTCATTTTAAATGCAGGCCTATCACATAAATGAAAGGATTAATTGATGAATTTAAGAACTGAAATTGAAAGGATAAAGAGATAGCTAAACTTAGAAAAGAGATGTTGGTGCAATCCAAACTGGAACACTATTCGGTAATTGTGTTATATCTAGAGCTATAGATCTCAGATTTAGGTCTAATTTATATGGATGAAAAGGTAAGACATAGGCCTACAACTTTCATATAGAGCCCAAGATCTAAAAAAGTCATTTTCAAGTTCAAATTGTTGCAACAACAAAGAAGCCTGAATCTGTTCTCCAGCCCGAGCACTATTTAGTATTTTAGCCATATCTGGAGTTCTAGAAGTTGAAATGAGGTGATTTTTTTGCACAAGAAATCTGAGATAATTTCCTACAACTTTTATATTTTTAAGTGGCTCTAATTATGACGTTATCAATGATGTTTTGGGCAGATAGGAAAAGATAAGGATTATCACCAATTCAAGAGTTGGTCATCCACTCATCAATTAGTCATCAAATCAATAGTTTCCAATTTTGGCCTATAAAAGAAGGCATTTGCCATGCATTTAGGCATCTTGGTGTCTAGATTAAGATCATGCTCTTGCTTTCTCTCTTTATATTTTTTATATTTTGTTTTCATTAATATCAAGTTTATGCCTTCCATTTCCTTTTCTTTACTTAGTTAACTTTTATCTTATTTATGTTCTTATTTTGTTTATCTATTTTTCTTTGTTTCATTATGTCTAGCTAAGTTTATTATGTCAAGTTGAAAAAGTACACTAATGGGGTAAGAATAAGTATAATATAAACTTAATATGGACTTTAATGTTTGATACTAACATGTTTTCTATTTGTTATCTTGTTCACTCTTTAATACTTTGTTTGTTAAATAACTAATCTTGATTTATGTTGTATAACACTTGGTACAACAAATGCTTAGCTCTTTCATAGCTTATATGGTATAACCGACACTTGAGCTATGAAAAAAACTTGATTTGTTGTTAACATAAGTTATAATCATGAATGATTGATGAAATTTACAAGTATTAACATTAATTGAATAAGATGACTAATGTAATCATGTTAACAATCTATAATCTGATTAGAACCTTCTTTGTGTGTGGTTTCCAATTGAATAATAAAAGTTTATACTAGTTTGACATACCATTAGTGTATCCTCTAACCTTGATATTGTTTGTTATCATTATTTAAATTTTATGTTAATTTTTCATTTTAAAGTTCTCATCAACTTTTCTTCTTCTTCTTCTTCTTTATTATTGTTACTATTATTATTATCACTATTACTACTACTACTAGTAGTATTAGTAGTAGTATTGTTGCTACTATTATTATTGTTGTTGTTATTGTTACTATTATTGTTGTTTATAATTTATATAATTAACCTCTCTATGGTTCGACCCCGGTCTTGCCGGGTTATTTATGACTTCGACACTCCTATACTTGGGAGAAGACATCAATCTTTTAGTCATGTCATCTAGTGCACAAAAAAGACAATATAAAAAGAAAAATCGAATGTATTAAGATGATAATGTTGAAAAGTTGTCTAAAAAGATTGGAAATGTAGCATTTGCAATTCAAAGCCTAATAAAAATTAACTTGATGTTAATGAGCTATATATATATAAGTGATGAAAATTAAAAGTTTTGAAGATATCACTTTTAGTGATGCTTTTAATCACTTGGTCTAAAAAAAAATGTTAGCAATAATTTTTATGATAAAAAAAATGCTAACTTGAGGAAAATTTAGGTTTAAAATTTTATAAACTAACACTATTACAGACTTGATTGCTAAGATAAGTTTACTATGATAAGAAAGCCTATGTTTGTTATCTGACAAATATGTTTACTTGTTTTATTTGATCTAGCATGTTTATAATTGTTAATTTGAACTTATATATATATATATATATATATATGTTTATAACATCAAAACTTAATATTTATAGATGACAATGTTTGATGTAAGATGTTTATATTTATTTTCTAATACTTAATTAATATATATTAAAGGAATAATTTTTTATAATCTTTTTTTAAAAAAACAATATTTATCCAAAAAACTCATTAAAATATTTTTGTATCTATTTGTCTCTAAAAAAATATTCATACCAAATAAACCTAAATATCTAACTCTTAATTAATACCATTAACTAATTTGACTTTTTTAATACTATCAAAAAATTATTTTGAGCATTTACAAATAAAAAAATATTAATAATATTAATAGATTTTATTTAAAAAATATTTCACAAGGTTATACATCTATAATATTATATTTAAAATATTTATATTACATATATAGTTACATTTTATAAAATAAGTTATATATAAATATATGATATAATAAAAAAACATCATTATACTTTTTACGTATCATTTTTATTATTATAAGTGATTAAATATTTATATTAAATATTCTATATATATTATATAATTTTTTTAAAATAAAATATTATTAAATTTTTTTTCAACTTAATTTTTATAATATAATTAAATATTAAAAAAAATTCATAACACCACCAAATATTAAAATTAATTTATTTTTAAAAAGATCACTTTAAGAAAAAGAAAAAAAATTCGAACAAACAAACCGCCTTAAAATCTCTCTCCCGGCTAAAATAAAGAGGGAAAAAGAGCCAAACAAAACCCAGAAAGGCCGAACACAAATTCAGAGAGGAGGGAGAGAGACCCTTCAAATGAAATCCAAAAGAGAAAAGACAGTAATCGAAATCGAAGACACAGACGACGATGATTTCCTTTCTCAAGTTGCCCAAGCTGAGTCCGAAGCTCTCTCCGCTTCCATCATCAAACGTCGCAAAATCACCACCGTAGGTTTCAACGAAAACCAAGAGAACACCAAAACCACGACGACGATCAAAGTTAAGGGCGAATACAAAAATGAAGGGGACTACATGGCAGCTTTAAAAGGAAGTAAAAGTACTTTATGGCAACAGCGAATCAAAGCCGTTGGTTCTTCCAAACTCCCTCCTCCCGATAACAATGCTGGCGCTGGCGCTGGCGGTGGAAGTGGGGTGGTGGCTCCCGAGAAGGTGTGTCCTTGTGGGTTGGGTGTTTGTAATGTTTTTACAGCTAATACTGAAAGGAATCGCGGGCGGGATTTCTACAAATGCCCTCAAAGACAGGTAAAGATTCGTACCCTGACCGTGCGTATATTACATTCGTGCGCGTTAAAAATGAGGCGTTTTCTTTGTTTTTGCTTTTGTGTAGGAAAGTGGGGGTTGTGGATTTTTTCAATGGTGTGATGAATCTCCAGCGGAAAAGAATGGTGGTGGGAGCCATGGTTCTGTGTCTAATTCTGTGTTTCCTGAGCTTCAATGTTCATGTGGAGCTGGGTCTTGCTTGATTTTGACATCTAGAAAAGGGGATAATAATGGGAAGCAATTCTATAAATGTCCTGAAAATCAGGTAGGTACCTACTTTTCTTCATATGGAAGATTTTTGGGTGTTTAAATTATCCAGTTGTATTCTGGAATTGGGATTTTATTTATTTATTTTGACCGTTCATTTATAAAACCTGATCTGATTTAAAATCTGGTGACCCTGTTGTCTTGGAGTCTGGCAACCGGATTTTTTTTTTTTTACCAAAAAAACATAGTTTCCTGGTTTTGTTGTTTAATTTTTTTAAAACCTTCTGTCCGTGGTTTGACCTGGCCAACTAATGACTCAAGCCCTAGATTGGGTTGGACCCTGGGTAGGTATTATAACCATGGTCTATGCTTCATGGTTATTTCATAATGGCAAGAAGGTAATTGTTGGTGCACAAGTGAATTTTGTTCGAACAGCTTATAATTTTAATTGTCTACCAATGTGAACAGCGTCGTGTCTTGGATTTCCTCTTGACTGTTGTGAGCCTCAACAGAGAGAGTTGACGGACAAGGAAGGTTTGAATGTTAAAAGAGTGTATGATGGAAAAGATGTATGTGAAAGATAATCAAACAAACATTTTTTAGTGGTAGATATGAGTACATATATTAGGTTTAGTGGTTGGTGTGGCTGTGATTCAGTAGAGGGGGGTAACAGATGCATTGCTCTGAATGTGCGTGATAAGCAATGGAGGCATTGTTGTTGTCGTAGGCAGTGAACTTGTGGTTGTAGCTTGTTGAGAATGATAATATCGAAGGGATTTTGAAGCAAGTTTTTATAGTTATTGTGGAATAAGATTTCTTTTGTGAATTTTCACGGTTGTTTTGTAGTGAATGGTGAAGTATTTGCAGTGCAAAATGTGACCATTGCTTGTATATCATATGCTATATGTGCAGGCATTATAAGTTTATAACTGCTTCACGTCTCAGCTTTCCCCTTTTACCGCAAAGAAATCTCCAAGCACCCTTTAATTGTCCTTCATGGTCTTTATTTTTTCTGTTCTAATTCAATGGAAAGCCATAGTTCTATATCTTTTTCCCCTGTGAGGTCATAATGATGAAGTGCATTTCAGTGCCTGTGGATAAGAATAAAGTATACATTAAAATTGGAGTCATTGAACTTGTGATTGTGACCTGTTGGAAATGGTTAATCTGATGTCAATTTCAAAGAAGTTTACAGGTCAGATAACCATTATATGGCACGAACTGTTAGCTGACAATTCTAAGAGCTCAATGGCATATTTCATAAATGCGATTAACATAAATGAAAGCAGTGGAATTTCTTTGGCTATGGATTGTTGACTATGTAAGTTTTCTACTGTTGGGAAATTGTTTGCTGGAGTTCATGTGTGAAATATTTGACAGGGATGGTTGTTGGTGAAAAAGGCACCCTGAGAAACATATCCTCTCTGTTTCATTATAATTTTTTTTCTGAATTGTTTATGCATGCTTGAGATAGACTATACATGCTGTAAATTATAGTCAGCGTTTCTCATTGTGCCATTCGGTGGTTCAATTACATGATCTGATCCCCCCCCTCTCCCTACTGGAACAATTGGTGAATTTGAATGCTGTGGACAGATGCAGCTATAACTGATAGTCATGTGCTTTTGGTTGCTTTGCAGGGAGGTTGTGGTTTCTTCAAATGGTGCGATGATAATACTGCATCAGCTGGTCCTCAATCTAGTGCTCCCAAGGTCTACTTCAACATGAATGACTCCAGCAACAAAAGCTTTGGTGCAAGAACCGGATCTTCCTGTTTCAAATGTGGCAAGGAAGGCCATTGGGCAAAAGATTGTGGCATGTCTACGTCTGATTCTCCTGCAACATTTGGAGCAGGTTCTAGTTCATCTGGTACTTGTTACAAATGTGGTAAGCCATGGCATTGGGCAAGGGACTGCACTTCTAGTCAATATAAGAATGTTCCCCAGCAATACTAATCGTTTTATGCTTCTTGTATCTCTTGGATCATTTTGCTGTAGCTTAACTAGTTACTACGAATCAGGGTACTTAGCTTTTGGGTAAAGCCAAATATCCCACCCTCTGCATGGCTGCAGGCTTTACATGAGACTGGTTGTTTGGAACTTTCATTTTGCTATGCAAAGATTTCCTAACCTCATGGATCCAATTTTTGAAAGTTCCCTGTCTATGAATTGAGTATATTTGTAATTACTTATGCCTCTTAATTCTGATTGCATGTCAAATCTAACTTGTTTAGGAAAATATTACCACTTTCGAATCTGGAGAGGAAAATTCTTCATAGTCTTGCTTTGGCTATGAATATTGGTCTTCAAGTCATTACACCTGCCTTGGTAGCACACTCTGAGTGAAATTTTGCTTCTAGCTTCAATCTATCTTCTTCGTGTATGTTAGTAGACAACTAGACATTGCAATTAAGTAGCATATGCTGTAGCCAAAACCTCTAATTACATGGAGGGAAAAATTTGGATGGAGGTAGCCTCATCTTCTATAAAGGCATTGGCCTCTAGTAGCATCACCTAATTTTCATATATAATGTTCAGAAGAGGATCCAAGATCCCTCTGTCCTTTCCATTATAGCCATTGTACATGATGGCATTAGACATAACTTTTTTTTTTTCCACCAACAAACGATAAACAAAACTTTGTGTCATATAAGTTCCTCAAATAGCAATTAAAAAATCGAAATCAAGTCGAAAAGCCACGTTGAAACTCCCTCATGGTATCATTGTCGATATACTCACCTGCGTACCGGTTAAGTCTCTAGCCCGATTCAAGTGTGGCAATTAATACCTGTGATCCTCAATTCGCTAAGTTAAACCTCAAAAGGGAAAATGAAAACATTAACTGCCGAAGGCTCCCCGTTGCAACGAAACCTCTTCATTCTGTAGGCTTGTAAGTGGCTAGTACTGATGGTGATGATGATAATGCAGTAGTGGAGCGTCGTTGTCTTAATTTACAGTCATAATAACTCCTTTGCTGTCGGGTTGTTTCTGGGATCTTGTAATGGCCTAGTGTTCAAACTTGACGAGGTGGACAATATGGTCTTATGGAATCCAGCTACTCTAGAGTCCCAATTATGCTTGAAATCTTTACACTAAAAACCGCTACATGGGGAATAATTAAAGGCATCTACCCTGGTATTAGCACGGGAGGACACCGTCAAGGTATATTCTTTGATGGGCCTTGAAATGACTGGGAGTGGATATGATTGTTTCTTTTGATATAGCAGAAGAGAAATTCATGAAGGTTTTGCCACTTCCAATTCCTCCGAATTATTTTTTATCAGCAGTTTTGGTTTTGGGAATCTCAGGATTCTACCTCTGCTTATTTGACAATCGACGACCGCATGGAAAGCTATTTTGAAGCACGGAAAAAGCAAATTGAATAATTTATTTATTAAACAATATAATATTTAGAGTAGAACTGAAAAAAAAATTGAAGTCAGTCCTGATTAACATGTAAATCTTAATACCTATGCACAAGGAAGTGAAAATAAAAAAAATTAAAAATCAATTTTAATAAATCAAATTTAAAAAAAAAATTGAATTTTTTTAAAAAATATAAAAGAAATCAAAATGCTTTTAAAATCGTAGCCTTTATCACGAGCTTTATATCAATTCTATAAAAAGCAAGCTCCTGTAGTAAAATTCTATATTAACAAAATACTAGAGATAAAATTGAGAAAAAAATGCAATAAAAAATATAAAATAATACAATAGTAATAAAAAGGATAAGGACTAAATTTGATGTAAAAATAATATGAAATCAAATATTGAGGGATAAAATTAAAAAAATCATTAGAAAAAAAATAAAATAACAATAAATAGAATAAGAACCAAATTTGATATAAATATTAAATGAAATCAAATGATGAAGGGGTGAAATTAAGAGAAAAAATCAATAAAAAATAAAATAAATAGTAATCAAAATAATAAGGATCAAGTTGATACAAATAAACATAAAATGATGTTTTTATATTTTAAAAAAGATAAAGGAAAAAAAAGAGAAGGATAAAAAAATTCGATAAAGTCCAACCATTGTCTTTTCATGTAAACGCACAACACGAATAAAAAAATCATAATGAGGCGCTTCAAAAATTGCCTAGGAATGCAACATTTTGGCATGGGACCACACATGTGTCAACAAATTTTTTAAAATAATATTTATAATTATTAAAAGATCAAATAATGCCTAAGTCAACCTATTAAGTATTAAAAATCCAATTTGAATATACCAAAAAAGCTCCTAAATGCAAGCTTGACAAATTTTGTTTTAAGAAGTAATATAATCTTTACACCATGTTTTTATAATGTAAGAAAATAGAATAGCTGATTATTAGTCTTTTAATAATTTTGGTTGAAATGAAAATATATTTTTTACACTGTGCATACAAAAGAATAAAAATATCTAATTTCTCGTGATCAACATTTCAAAAATATCTTGCTTTAAAAGGTAATATAATCTTTACATTGTCCATTTTAAAAATAAAAAAATCTAATTATTCCTAATTAATCTCATAATAAAAATAAAAAGATCTAATTATTCCTAATTAATCTCATAATAACTATTGACTCTAATGAAGAAGACTAAATTACCTTTAATATTAAGCTTATTTTTGTTTTTGTTAGGAAGAAATAATAATAATTATACTATTTTTATCCATGATGCATTACATCCAGGAATAACAGTGAATTAACTATCACAATTATTATTTTTGTAATTAGTTTAGAAACAACATAAAAGTGATCCATGTTTTAATCATAATTACAAGACCTAACTTGGAGATCGACATAATCCAAAGCCCATGTTGTGTTAGTTGACAAGTAGATTGACAATGTTAGTCCAATCTATGATTTTTTTTATATAAAAAAAACTAAAACAATGTCAATTTTAGCATAAAAAAGACTATTTCAATATAAAATTTGGTTCAAGTCAAGTTTTGAGTCAGTGAATTATCAAATTAACCCTCCAAGTTAGACCTGATTTTATAACATTGCTTTTGGGTCAAGAATTTACATCAAAAACCTAGTTTCATTACCTAATGTTGAACAATGTACAAGAGATGAGTTATGAAGTCGCGCAAATTTAAATCATTAAAACTAATGATTTATAGTATAAAAAAGTAAGGGTATCTTCCTGTAAAGATACTAGTATTAAAACTTAAGTACTCAATCAAAACAAACTATTTAAGTTTAGATTAAAATAAATCAAGTAAAGATTGCTAATTATACTAATATGATGGAATAACCAATATGCAATTTAAATGGTAAGTAATTCAAATTATATTTTTTGTTTATGATATAAACTAACAACTTAGTAATATAAGAAAACAAAAGAAATCAATTATGAAAAAATAAAAGGTGGATTCGGCAAATATAAAATATAGAGAATTATTTTTTTCTTTTTTATAAAAGGTATTCCTTAAGGATAATTAAACAATAGTCATTCAATTTACATATGTTTTCTATTATGATATGTGCTAATAAATAAATCAATCATGAAAAACAACAAGTTTTTACTTTTTTAGTTAACTTAGCATCCATGCATGAATTTGTCACAATCAAATAATAAACCTCATTAAAAATCCATGATTTAATTATATTATAATATTAAGATCAAAATAAATGCAACTGATATAATTAAGCACACATAAAGAGTTAATTTAATCAAGACTTATATAATAAAAATAAAAAATAGTTTCAAAAGTTAGATACTTCTTTCGCTTAATTTAATCAGTCATGCATCTTACATAAATTAATCAATAGCAATGGATTTAAAACAAAAAAACATGTGTTGCACATCATATAGAATTTCAGTCATCAATCATCAAATTTAATAATAAAAAAAACACACAAGATATTTATATATCATAATCAAATATAGAATAATTTTAAGCAAAAGTCATCATGATAATTAAAATAAAAAAGCACTAACCTTTTAAAGTCGCAACTAAAATTGTATGGAATTTATGATTAATGTAACTTTGGATAAGGAAAAAAAAAATTTTATAACCATAAAATTGCTCTTCCTTTCCACTCCTATGTTCTTTACATAATATCCCTTTTATTTTAGAATTAGGGTTGGTTTTATATGGAATTGAGGAGGTGAAAAAGCTTCCAAGTTAAAAACTAATCTCTAATTAGATTACTTTAAGGTTTTTTTATATTAATGACTCTAATAATTTATACATTGACTTTAACCTTCTAGAGGGGCTTCCTGATCACGTGGGACCTTTGCCACATGCTTAATGTGATACCATGTCATTATTCCAATATGAAAAGATGGGCTAGACTCGTGTTAGTTTGCTTGTAGATTTCAGACCTAACTTTAAATATGTCTCTCTTTTTTGTTCGAACAAGTTACTAGGCTAACTATAAATGGATGGAAAAATATCTAGTCTTCATCCGAACTTGAATCATACAAAATTCTACATGTAACTTTAGATATGGTCCAAAGAGTACATAAATATCTCATTAGGATTTATTCTTCAATTTGGATTCCTAATGCAATAAGAATTTGCACTCTTTAGCTTCATTAACTCATTTTCACTCTGTATATCTCCATGGTACTAAGTTATTGTAAGATTTAAAACATGTATAAGAATAAGATAACAAAAAGATAGAATAATACGAGTGTATCAACAAGCTAATTAATATATTTAAAAAACAAAGAGTATAATCTAGAATGTTTCTTTAGTTTATTTTTGTCTCCCTTCCAATTTGTCCCCCTGTTCTGTTATATATAGTTTAATTATAGTAGTAGCATTTTTATTTTCTAATTGGAGCATATTATAACAAAAGTTAAATGATGTGAGGAAATCACTTTAGACCAACAGATATTTCATTGTAGATTGCAATAGTAGTTTCACTTTCAATTTCTCATTTTTTTGCAAGTGGATAAATGTTACTTTGCCTTTCTTCCAAAAGGACAATTAGGTTTTCTCAATTTCCAAGTACAAGTAGATAACGATTTTAGCCTCAGAAAAGATAAAAAAAAAACAGCTTTGTCTTTGCGGATATTTTGGTATTTTTACATTAGTATTTTGTGTAATTAAAAAGACCATGAGAGCGTTTTAGTATTTTTCACATTTTATTTTTTTATTACCAAAAAGTTATTGGAGTTTGTTCTATACAGCTTAGTGTATGGGTGGCACCAATGCCGTTAAGGAGGCACATGAAATATTTTCCAGTGGCCAAATTTATTCATCTATTGTATCACTAGATGCGCATCCATGCCCTTTTCTATATGGAGTGTTGTATATAGACATATCATGGTTAAATTGCCATCAATGATTGATTGTTTGAGGGTTTTTTTTATTATTTAAGTGTTTTCTTCTTTTTTTCTCTCTCCTAATAACTAAAGTGTATTATTGTCCTTTCTTTGTTTGTTGTTTACTTAAGTCTGACAACCATGTGTGATATTAGACCCAGACGTGCAGGTTTGCTAGACCAAGATGTCTAGGTTTGGTATGATTGCCAGAGCCAAGACATCTGAGTTGGCATGACTATTAGAATTATATGCTTGGGTCTCGCATGACCTAACTACTGTGGAACCCAAGTAAAGTGGGTTTGACATGTTGTCAGGCCTAACTAAACTTGGGATAGGCAAGGTTGCTAGACCTAAACACCTTGATTTGTTGTTGTTGTTGTTAAGATTATTATTGTTGTTGTTGTTAGTATTGTTGTTGTTGTGGTTGTTATTTATTTATTTATTTATTATTATTATTATTATTATTAATCATGTAAAATTGAATTATACATGTTTGCTAGATCCAAGTAACGTAGGTTTAAAAATTATTTATATATAAAGTATAAATAATTTATAAACAACAAATCATCATAAAAATCTAATTTAATATTTTAAGTCTAAAAATCCAAATCTTATCTTCCCATTAAAATAATTCATGTTTATAAATTTATTATTCCTTCAATAGAAATTATATCTTCTATTATTAATATGATTATTATTGTTGTTGTTATTAGTATGATTATTGTTATTATGATTATTCAAATAAGTTTGAGTGAGACATGTTTATCAGACCCAAGTAACATGGCTTAAAAAATTATTTATAAAAGAAGTATAAATAATTTATAAATAACAAACCATCATAAAAATCTAATTTAATATTTTAGATCTAAAAATCTAATTTAGATTTAGATTTTATGTTTATAATTTTTTTATTTCTTCAATAGAAATTCTATTTTATGGTTAATGATTTAATTTTTTTAAAGTATTTTTTATTTAAAAATATATTAAAATAATTTTTTATTTTTTAAATTTATTTTTAATATTAGTACATTAAAATAATTTGAAAATATTAATACATTAAAATAATTTGAAAATATTAAAAAATAATTCAAAGCAAAAAAAATAAAAAAATTATTTTTTTCAAAAATATTTTTGAAATGGAAAAACAAACATACTATATAGTAATCATGTTTTTTTTCTTATAAATCTATAATTAATAAAAATAATTTATAAACTATCATAATTAATAAAATCAAGAAAATAACACAACTTGATGCTACAACCAAGTTATGCTACTTTGATTAAAGCCTTTCAAAAATTTAAAAAGTTTATGAGAACATCACATCGTTTAACATTTAAAATTTTTGGAATTAAGTTATTTTCAATCATGTAAGTTAAGCTGATAAACCCAAATTGTGCTACTCTAATTAATGTTATAGTGTTTTGGGTCTGCTACGGGCTGTTAGACTCAAGACTATTAGGTCTAACATGGTTATCAGACCCAAGTATCTTGGGTCTAGCATCTAACGGTCATGTGAGACCCAACTATCTTGGGTTTAGTGTTTGGCGGCCATATGAGGACCAAAAACCTTGAATCTGGCTTGGCCCAAACCTAATTATCTTGGGTCTGGCATGACCACTAGGTCCAAGTCTCTTTTAATAATATTTTTTTATATTTAAAAAAAATATTATTGATCATTTACAGATTGCAAACCAATACATTAGTGCAATTCATATTGTGAAAAGATCAATGAAACCCTTTTATTTTATAGCTTTGCTTTTATTATAAATTTTTTAATTTCTTATCTACAGCTAGAGGAAATTCGTTTACTAGGCTGAGTTTGTGAAGAAGATTTAGAAGACAGAATAAAGAGGTGGAGCTTTGTAGCAAAGTGCTAATATCCTAGCTTGTCTTCTTTACATCACTATGTGATTGAAGCTGCAACCCAAAACTAAATTGTATATGCTGATGTTATGATGTTAACTTTGCTGATTATAAAACATAACGCAACAATTGATAATATTATCAACTGAATTTTTTCATGAATGCGTGATTACTAATCTATCAATGATAATTTTATTGACTAATTCACCGATAGAAATAGTCTTTCGGTATATAGTTTGTCAGTAATTCCAACACATATTGCTAATTTTATCGATAGAAAAAAAAACTAATGGTTTTACAAACAAAAACATAATGCAAAAAAATTCCCCCTAGAATTATATTGACGAAAATTTTCATCAGTGATAGTAACATATATGGTAAATTTGTTTCAACTCTCTGTAAAATACCGACGAATAGATTTCATCTGTATTCCTATTGGTGAGTCAATGATGGAATTATTCCATCAATAATTATGGTATATGCTGTAAATTTGTTTCATTGCCTCTAGAAAATCCAGACAGATTTATATATAAAATTGTATAAAATAATTAAACAAATAAAATTGTATAAAATTGAAATATGTAAAATAAAATTGAATAATATAATTACAATCCAAATATTCATTACAATTTTATTTGTACAAATACAAATTAAATTAGAACAATAATGGTGTTGGAAGACAAAGAGGAGGTTGATTGTTCCCTAGACTAAATGGCAAAAAGGAAGGTGCAGACATACCATCCATCTGTGATCTCATGTCCATAACTATTTGATGGAGTTATTCATAATCCGCTAAGAGTTGCTTGTATTTTTTGGTGAGATGAGTCATGTGTTGATGCAAGGCTATAAAGTCTTGAGACTGGTTGCTCGATACCGATTGGAAGCTCCCAATGGTTGAGACACTACAGGCCACCATAAGTTCTTAATCGTACAGTTAGAGAGTTTGTACACCTGATTTTTATTGGATCCACCAAACAATTTTGCCTTCATCTATATATCAGGATCAAAACCTGAGTGGGTTGAAGGATCATTCATATATCTCTCCCTCAACCAGCTATTATATGTCTCCTGAAAATTAAAAAAAAAATCATCAAATTTAATTCAATAAAATAACAACTTACAAAAAAAATGGTTGAATGAACATACCATGAAGTGTTGAGCGTAGTTGTTGACAAACTGTTGCACCTTTTTATGGCAGTCTTCACTCTGCACACGTGTCTCCACAAAAAGCTCCATTGGGCTTGACTCATGTATAAGAGACGTAGCCTATAAGAAAAAATTGTTATAAGTTAAATATATTTTTAAATAACAACAAATGAATTAATTCTAAATATCATTAAAATTAATATTACCATCCACTCTGCACGTGCAACAAATAGAACGAAGTCGCGTGTTGTGCATATCAACACAAGTGATCCTTTATTGACCTTTTGTGTAGAAGATGTATCGTTACAATATCTTGGTAAAGAAACTTTTTATTCTTATACTCCTATATTGACACCTAATACTGCCTCCACTAAAATTTCTCGGAATAGATGTTGCGAAACTAATAAAACATTAAGCCCTATTATAATAATTCATCATCTGTAATCCTTGAGGTGAATCTCGATACATCCATGACTTTTATTGAACCTTATATATATATATCACATAATGATGACACTAACGTGTATTAATTAACTATGTTATGTAAATAATCAACCTACTTTCATACTTCTCTTAATTTATTATTAATTATCTATGCATATATAAATTTATGCATATTAATCTATAAAAATTATAATTTGACAATAAAATTAACAAAATATAAAACGGACCTATTAAACAAGCCACTATTTATATCATCACAACATAACTAAGTTGGTAATTCAACATAAATTTTAATAATTTACAAATAAAACTAATTTTACAAAATCTAAAACAAAACATAGCATGTACAAAATCATATACTCATACAACATGTTTGTTAAAGAGCAAAAATAAAACAAGTAAACATCCAAACAAAATAGAAATACTACAAAAATATACAATAAAAAAATTAAGATTTCAAAATTGTGTTCAAAATTAAAAAATGATAAATCTACTTATAATGAAAACAATACAAGAGAATTACTTTTGTAACTGAAAAAGTTAAGGATGAGTTGTGTTGATAAAAGAAAGATGCAATGAGAGAGGGCAGTTGTTAGTTACATATTTAGAAGGGTTTGTTTAATTGCAGAAGGGAAGAAAGAGAAATGAAAGAGGAGAGGGTCGATCAGGTTTTATATTAACTATTACCGATGAAATTTTTATGTTTGTCAATCCGTTGACATTTTGGTAGGTGAAGTTGATACGTTACTGTATGAAAATTCCAGTTTGAAGCCCTTTATAATTTCGCTGGTATAATCACTCATAAAAACTTTCACGTCATTGATCTGCTTTGTTTTTTAATACTCTTTATATTTTGTTTGGGTTTCCCTTGGTATATACCAACGGAATGTTTTTGTTAGTATATATTGACAAGGTTGGTGAAAAAATTAATTTAGTCAATAAATATTACTATAAATTATCAATAAAAAAATTATGTCAATAATGCACAATTTCCAGCCCATCACTTATTAAGTTGAGCTACTCTTTTTTATTATATTATCATAGCTTAAGATATTTAAATTACTTTGATGTAGTATTTTTATTCATACATGAACAATAGCGAAGCCACAATGAAAATTAAAGAGGCAATTGTTGCCAATAATTTCACTAATTCCTAAAAGATTTAGAAATAGATGAATGAAAGTTTCATTGTATATATCGAGAAAGAATACCTTTAATGAAATTAATAATAAAATTATTATTAAGCAATTTTAAAATATAAAAACTTAAAAAAAATTATAATATAAGTTTTTTATTTTAAAAATATTCTTAAATTAATTTTGCTTGACATGAGTTTGTACATGCATTTTAAATTAATTTCTCTATATATAACACATTTATATAATATATAATATCAAATATTTAGAATTTATCCTTTTATTTAGAATTTTCTGTCTCCATCACTGCACATGAGACTATAAAATTATGCTTTTGAGTCTTGGTTTTCTACATGTCAATTATTCTATTGCTAATACAAGCATGGACATAAGATTCAATAATGAAACCGATACAGCCTAGGACTCGGGTTGCTAATTAGGTGATTTAACTTATGAGTTAGCGAGTCAACCCAAACTATAATTTATATAAAAAGAAAACTTCAAAGCAACTTGATTCAGAGTAAAATCAAGCCCAATATTTATGTCAAAGGTCTTTAGTTAACTCGTCAGCGTGGACCAGGTTTAATTGCTATAAATTCAAAGTAATAACAGTAGCATAAACCAAGTCATTCATAATAATATAATGCGTATTGCGATTAAAATATTGTTTGTATAAAATTCAAATTTTATTTTATTTAAAATTAATTAATTAATTAATAATATTTTTATCATTTTAATGCATTGATATGAAAAATAAATTTAAAAATAATATTATTTTAATATATTTTTAAATAAAAAAACATTTTAAAACACAACCTTTACACAACATTCAAGCAGGCTAACTTCCTTGCATTATCATTGTTAGGATGCTTTCAAAGCCTAGCTATATTAGTCAATCATCTGACACATGTAAATACTTGTATTCTGTAACAGTTAGTTCACTTTTTGGTCCGGCACTGACGACTTATTCAACCAACCACTAGCCTAATGCTAGAACTTAGAAGAATTCCATGGAAATGGAAGTCGTTCATTCTGTAACAATTATCATTTCCGGGAACAGGGATACTCTTCATTGTATGGTCCTGCTCTGATGACCTGTTAAACGAATATTAGTCTGAGGAAAATGGAAGAGGCTTATTTGCAGGTGAAGCAGACAAATTGTCTAGTCTCCTTTTGTGGTTTCCATTTATACCAGCTCAATAATGAAGCTTTTATCTCATCTCACAGCTGAAAATCATATCTGATACTAATTCTTTCTCCTCCAACAACAGCTAGAGAAACCAAAATCAAGTTGAATAGCCATGTCAAAACTTCCCCAAGACATTATTGTTGATATCCTTACCTACTTGCCAGTCAAGTCTGTTGTTAGATTCAAGTGTGTGTGCAAGCCATGGCAGTCGTTAATCTCCGACCCTCGATTCGTCAAGTTGCATCTCAAACGGGCAATTGAAGGCAACAATATTAACCGCCAAAGGCTCCTTGTTGCGGCCGAGCCTCTTTATAGTTCTGTAGACTTTGAAGCAGCCAGTGATGGTGATGACATTAATGCAGTAATGGAGCTTCCTTATCCTAGCGCAGCAAGTCGTACTGAATCCTTCGCTTTTGCATCGATCCGGGGATCTTGTGATGGTTTAGTATGTATACGTAATGGAGGTGACGTTCACGATATGTTTTTATGGAATCCATCTACTAGAGAGTCCAAGAAATTGCCAAAACCAAGTTCTTATGTGCAGAAAGATGGTTTCCTTGCTGGACTTGGTTATGATTCAACAATCGACGATTACAAATTATTAATTGCCTGCCTAACTACTGCCAATGGTTCTCACAAAATTATGGCGCCTGAAGTCTTCACCCTCAAAACCAATTCATGGAGAAGAATTCAAGGCATCCATTCTGGTATCACCTTGAAAGGAGGTGCAGGAGTATTTTGGAACGGTGCTTTGCATTGGTTAGGGAAGCAAGAAACAGGTGCTGAACATGATGTGGATGTTATTTTTTCGCTTGACGTAGCACACGAGAAGTTCATGGGGTTTGTGCCACTTCCGAACCATTTTTGTACAGCTGTTTTGAGCATCTCAGGAAATTGCTTGTGCATTTTTGGCAAACTGCATCCTGATGAAAGCTACTTCGAGGCATGGATAACAAGTGAATATGGAGTCAAGACATCTTGGAGAAGACGGTTTGCTATTCCTTTTGACAGATTATATATTGATTATTTTTCAACAGAAATGTGCTTGACGAAGAAAGGAGTTCTAATGGACCATCATGGATGTCCAGGGACATTGCAGCTTTACAACCCAGTTGAAGATGCAACAAAGTTATTGAGAGTAAAAAACGATGGGGATCCCGTGTATGATTCTGCTGTATATACAGAAAGCCTTGTTTCACTACGATAAATCTAGAATGTTAAAGAACATAAAGCAGCAAAATAAAGCTACATATCAAGCTGTTTCTTCTTTCATTTCTATGCACGTTTTCGTTACATTTTTTTCCATCCTATTGTAAGTGGTTTATTTCAAGTACCATTGTTATTTGGAATCAACAGTGTATGTATGCAATGCTGATAGATTGACTAGTTTCTTGTCTGTTTTGTGCATAATATTGCATCGTAACAGAGGTTTATTACAAAGAGAATTGCTGCTGTTATGTAGCCCAAAACATGCCGGACCTCCCATTAAAAGTAAAAAATAAGAGTTATGAGTAGGTCACCACAATGGATGCTCACAGTCCAAAGTTGAAACAATAAACTAGGAAGATTATTAATATCTTCATATAAATGAGAATTACTAATTTATATTTGCTTGAGTTTCTCCTTTTATTTCTTTCTACAATCGTGAAAATCATGGGATTTGATTTAATTTCCACCCAACCAAGATATATAATCTCGTCCTTAATTATTTTTTCTCTGAAGTACTTACACCAGAGTATCAAGTATCAACCACTGCAGCCATTTAACACTAAGCCGGCATCACACAAAGGCCAAAGGTAACCATATCAGATTATAGCAATAAAGTTAAGTTAGGTAGAATCTGTAGAGAAAAATGGGAAGCTAGTGGTTTCATTGAGTGACAAGGAAGTGGCCCCTGAATTTAAAAGATGGGGAAATGCCCTGATTGGTTATGTTCTTGGTCAAGATCTACAATTCATGGAAAAGGACGGGTTTGTTGATTCTGAGTGGAGGAGAACATATGGGAATGTCAGGTTCTTTATAATAGAACCAGGAGTTCTTGTGTTTGATTTTGAAACAGCTGAAACTAGGCAGCTGGTATAAGACCAGTGCCTATTTGGATTAAACTGCCTAATTTGAAACTCCCGTTGTGGTCTCCTCAATCCTTAGTAAGATTGCAATTACGGTTGGTACACTTTTGTTTACAGATAAGCTGACAGAAACAAGGGAAAGGTTGTCTCACGGAAGCTTTTGTATAGAACTAACTCCTCCTGATTCAAAGATATCATAATTTTGAAAAGTTGTCAGCTTATTGCTTTTGGTTGTGAAGTATTTGGACGTTATTATCAAAATTGTCCAAAGAAACGGACGGAAAGTGTGGACTAGTTTTATGGTGCTGGAAATTAATCTTCTAACCCTACTCTAGTTTTATTTATCAGGTTGTATTTGTTAGGCTTGTGCTTGGACCTGTTGCTGAATCTGTGTTTCAAAAACAGTTAGGGTATTGGTTATTTTGTATCCATATGCATACATGTAGGGGGAACTAGTCCATATGCATACATGTAGGGGGAACTAAAAAGGGTAAATATTAAATAAAGGCATTTACAAGTATTTATTGTGATTCCTAGAGGTCAAGAAGTTTTGGTACCAACTTCAATGACTAAATCCAACCAGGGATGAGCTGTTCTAACAATTTTTTTATATGAATATTAACTGTTCAAACTTGACTTCCAAGAAGAGCAGTTAAGTTTCAGAATTATAGCTGAAACCAAAAGACTGAACACCAAAATCTAGCTAAAGAGCCATGTCCAAACTCCCTCAGGACATCATGTTCGATATACTAACTTACCTGCCAGTTAAGTCTCTACTACGATTCAAGTGTGTGTGCAAGCTATGGCATTCATTAATCTCGGATCCGAAGTTTGTGAAATCACACCTCAAAATAGCAAGGGAAGTCAACTCTAACAAGTGCCAGAGACTTCTGCTTTCAACCAGGACTCCTCAGTCCGTTGACTTCGAAGCAGCTAGTGAAGGTGATGAGGATAATGCAGTACAGGAGCTTGAATAACCTGATGTAATAAGGTGCAGTCCTACTTACTTTATTGGAATTATGGGATCTTGCGATGGCTTGATTTGTTTATTTGTTAACTATGCAAAACTCGTCTTATGGAATCCATCTACTAGAGATTACAAGGAATTGCCAAAACCCAGTTGTGATCATGGCTTTGATTTCTTTGCTGGCATTGGTTATGATTCCTCTAATGATGATTTTATGTGATCCCTAGTTGCACTACGGCTGATGGTTCTGAACAAATTATGGTTGAAGTTCTTGCCTTGAAAACCAATGTCTGGAGAAAAGTTCCGGAGATCTGTCAAGGTACTTCCTTGGCAGGGGCTTATCGAGGGTTATTTTGCAATGGGGCTGTGCATTGGTTAGGAAAGCAAGAAAATGGGTCTGAGAAAGAGTATGTGGCTGTTTCATTTGATGTAGCAGAGGAGAGATTCAAGGAAGTTGTGCCACTTCCGGATCATTTCGATACTGTGGTTTTGGGGTTGTCAGGAAATTTCCTGTGTGCATTTGGTGAATGCCATGGAAGCTATTTTGAGGCATGGATACATGAGCAGGAACACGATAGCAGTGCATCTTTCAGAAGATTATTCAGGCTCCCAGCTGACAGGCTTTCTCAAGAACCTAAAGTAGTATTGTGTTTAACAAAGAAAGGAGAACTTCTGCTTGATTATGATGAATGGCAACTAGCGTTGTACCATCCTTCAGAAGACAAAAATAAATGCATCAGGGCATACAGAGATATCAATTTATGTGATTTAGCAATATACACAGACAGTCTAGTTTCCATCAATGGTGATGAGAGTAGAGACCCCAGAAGAAAAATGGTGATTGCCTGAGTAATTTGTTGGATTACTTGTTGTGTTTGCCGGGAATTGGATTTTTGGGACCTTTCTCATTTGGCATGTACAACATTGGATTAGTGTTCATCGTTCAAATATTTTGCTTGGATGTAGTTGAGATGACCAAGCTTTCGTTATTTACATATCCCTGTTTTATTCAGCTTTTCTCCCCCCTTCTTCCTAATCCGGGGGCTTTACCTAATTTTGATTTATACCAAGTATTTGTACTTTCGAAATGTCTTATCTAAAATTGAGTTTCAGAGGAAGGCATATCAAACATAGTTGCTTAGACTTGAGGTAAGCTATAAAATTTTTAATTTAAAGCTTGCTTTGTCTTAAATTTAAAGTTAAATTTAAAAAAAAATATTACCTTTATAAGAACAAATTGAGTTTTTAATAATCTAAGACTAACATCAAGAAAAATTTTAAAAATAAAATGATATTATTTTAATTAAAATAATTAATCTAAATTGACTAGATAAGATAGCCATCCAAATTATTTTTTAAATTTAATTGTATATTTAGACTTTGTTTATCTTTATAATAAGATATGTGCTTTGTTTGAATTATAATTTTAAAAATATTTTGTTAATTATCATTTATTATAATTATATACAGATTTCTCTATTAAAAAACCTTGATTAAGAAAAGTTTACAAGTTATAACTTTTCTTAAAGTTATTTTTTCATATAATAACTACAAAAATTATCAATGATAACATGATGGAATATTTCCCAGCCCCAAAAGTTAGCAGCAAAGGGCTGACAGTGTTGTTCTTGGAGTTCTGGGAATCACCTGGTCAACACGCACAATGAGTCTTTTATAACAATTCAAGAAATGGAAGATTTAACATCGTCCTAGGTGGATTTGGCCATTGCTTCAATGAATTTGATGTTAGCCTGACATGGAAGAGCAAATTTTGGAAGACAAGCAGATTTGAGGCGGAACGACGTGTCAGCTTGAGCAAGTTGACTTTTCAGCTCGACTGAAACACATGTCGGCTGAGAAAATATTGGCCCTCGTTGGGGTGGAAACTAGAAAGCAGAATGACATACGGGTGGGGAGAGAACGACTTGTCTGTTTCGACCTCCCAAGCAGACTGCGAATTTTGTTGATTAAAAGACATGTATTTTAAAAAAATTCATTTTTTTATCTTAAATTATTTTTTTATTTTTTTATTATTTTGATATAGTGATATTAAAAATAATTTTAAAAAGATAAAAAAATATTATTTTAACATATTTTCAAACAAAAAATATTAAAAACAACTATATATTATCTCAGTAGAAACCTTACTTCTAATGTTTGAAAGAAATAATCAAGATGTGTTATAATCAACTCTGATGGGTAAGTGGAACCTCTTTTAAATTTTATTTATTTATTGACCAATTAATGAGTATTTTGAAACACCTATCAATAATTAATTAATGTATGTATGCATGTAATAAATGTCTTTACCATACAGAAAAAAATCTGTGAGCCATCTTATCAAGTTGGACCAGGAAATGTTTGTTTGAATCTGAGATTTGTTTTATAAAAAAAAAAAAAAAATAGAAAAAACGTGGCCATGACTTTGTTTGCTTGCTAGACTTTCTGCGTCCGTGCTTGCGGAAGTGTTCATCGTCTTCTCGTGAGACATTAACTTTAAACTCTCTTGTTTCTCGGGATATGTGACTTTTCGCTTGAGGCTGTCTGCTACTGGAACCTTATCCCCCACAAATACGAGTGGACTGAATACTAACCTTATTGTGTAATTTATTTTATTTTAATTACATAATAAAAAATAATTAAATACAACAAATGAACCAAATTATATATATATATAAAGATGATGACGATAACCTGGAAAAAAATACTTTTCCACAAGGAAACAAATAATGTAACTCAATTTTTTATTCATTAAATAAAAATAATAAAATTGGATAAAAAAAGAAATATGAATCAACTTAAATTAATATAATATGTAACTCAAGTAATAAATAACTAGTTAGTTAGGGTTATTCTAACAAACATTTAATTTATATTATGACATCAAGATAACCTATTAAAAAAGAAAATAAAGAAAACTATAAAGTCCAATTAAAAAAAATCATTATTAAATGATGAAAACAAAAAAAAAATAAAAAAATCAATATTAACCCGCATTAACTTTTCAAACTCATAATTTTAGTCGTTAAACCAGAAGTACCCTATCTAAAAAAAAAAACAACTCAATAATCATCTAAATGTTTAAGGATGAAATTGAAAAACATTTGAATTACACAAAAGAATATAAAATAAAAAAAATAACAATTAAAGAATGTTCATCAAAATTATCATACAAATAAATATTATTTTTTTATTAAATGGTTAAATTTAAAAGAAAAATTAAATTTAATAAAAGGACTAAAAAATAAAAAAAATAGGGATTACAATTGAAATAAAAAAATAAAACTAGATTTTTTTTATTAAATAGTGAAATTGTAAAGACTCAATTTAACTAAAGGACAGAAAAGGATCAAAAGAATCATGAGCAAAATAAAAAAAAATCATTTAATATAAATTGGGATTGAAGTATGCTATTGAAAACAAATTAAGATTTACAAAAGAATAAAAAATCAAAATCAAAAGAATAAGGACCAAAATGGATATCTTTATAAATCAAATGACAACTTTAAAATTTTTCATAGTTAACCTTAATTTTTAGGAAAGGAGAAAAAAAATTAAAAAAAAAATAAAGAGTCACCGATAACAAACTAAGTTGGTATCTCTCACATATATTGCTTCAAAAAAATGCTTGTATTATCAATACAGTGTAATGAAGATTTTAACCGTTAAAAGGTGTCATATGTACTTTTTAAATTGTGAAAGTTCTTCTTACTGGGATGCACACATCATTTATTTTAACTTTTTATATTTATTCAAATATTAAATTATGAAAATAAAAAAAAATTGACCACAATTTAATTTTTTTTCTTTAAAGGATATTTTAGTTATTTGATTGTGATTTTAAAATTAAAAAAAAATATTTCCACTTAATCAATTCAATAATAATTAAGATGTCACGTGAAAAAACCTTAACACCTCCATTATCTTGTTTTAAGATTTTTGTTGTGAAAAGAAAAATCACCATTATATATATTTCGAATAATGTTTTTACCTAATATCTTGTCATTTTACAATGCTTTTGAAATACAAATAAACTTATTTATCCTTGTTGAGTTTAGCAATGATTAATGGATAATATAAAAAGAATTATTACCCCCAATAATTAGTTTTAAGATTTTTAATATGAGGGGTAAAATCACCATTACTCTATTAACAATATTTTCACTCCAAATGAATACTGTTTTTCAAACGAGAATTAGGTTTCGTTAATGTGCCTTTTAGCATTAATGAATAACTGCATGTGTGTCACCATAGATTCCTTAAACTAGCGTGTAAGGCTGGAAAAACTGCAGAGAAACACGAAAGGCATGACCAGCTAAGGAGAGTCCCGCTTAAAGAATCACCAGTTAATCACTTCAATGTCGACTGGCTTGAATCATCACTAGACACCTGACACAGTTTTGATAATTTTTTAGGAGCATACCTCTTAACCGCGTATCTTTTAATGTTGATAGGCTACCCTTTTTCATGTTCAGCTGTCTATCTTCTAATGGATGGCAACAGATATTAGAAAGATTCGAAATGTGAAATGTGAAATGTGAAAGATTTGACTTGACTAAGAAAATAAATATTAGAAGACTTTAGGTATGCTCTGAGATGCCGGAGTTTTTCCTGGTCTGCATTGAGCAGGTTCACATGATAAATTGCTATAGGAGCTCATTGTTCTTTGTATTCTACTCGGGCCACTCAAAATATTCACTTCTCTGTCTCTCCACTCTCTAGCTCTTCAACTTCCTTTTTTCTTGTTTCTTCAATCCAAGAGGCATGTCTCTTCCTCTAGCCTAATAAATTCTGTAATGGAATCTGTTTCTAATGATGCTCTAGCTAGGGCTTTCCTTATTCGTGTTTTGGTAGTTTTTTTTGGAGCAGTGGCAATAAGTTTTGGTGAAGTCTGAAAAGTTTTGGTGAATCTTTAAGTCTGAAGTTGCATCCTACTTAAGCAACAAAACATAAGAGTCTTAACTATTTAATAATCAGTAGTTTATGGTCTTGAGTTAGATTTCTTGTTTCTTAAAAAGCTAGTATGATTCATAAAAGAATACGAATTCTCCACAAATATCCTACTAAAGAATAATAAGATGATGCTATTACCTCATGTTAATCTTTGTTGACTTGCAGGACATAATCGTAGAATTGTTCAAGGAAGACTACTCGGGTAGCACTGCGAATTCAGAAATCTGACGATGTCTGGAAGCCAGTTGGGAGTGCTTAATGCACTTGATGTGGCAAAGACACAATGGTATCATTTCACTGCAATTATAATTGCTGGGATGGGTTTTTTCACAGATGCATATGACCTATTTTCCATTTCGCTTGTCACCAAATTGCTTGGTCGTATATACTACCATGTTGATGGTGCAGAAAAGCCAGGCAATTTGCCACCGAATGTTGCAGCTGCAGTGAATGGTGTTGCATTTTGTGGAACTTTTGCTGGCCAGCTCTTCTTTGGTTGGCTTGGAGACAAATTAGGCCGAAAACATGTATATGGAATGACCCTCATGCTCATGGTTATCTGCTCTATTGCCTCAGGACTTTCCTTTGGACATTCTGCGAAGGGTGTCATGGCCACACTTTGTTTCTTCAGATTTTGGCTTGGTTTTGGCATCGGTGGTGACTACCCCCTCTCTGCCACCATCATGTCCGAATATGCCAACAGAAGAACTCGTGGGGCATTCATCGCCGCAGTGTTTGCCATGCAAGGATTTGGAATTTTAACTGGGGGAATTGTTGCTCTCGTTGTGTCAACTGCATTTGACCGTGCATACCATGCCCCTACATATGAAGCTAATCCGGTGGCATCAACTGTGCCTGAAGCAGACTATGTCTGGCGCATTATTTTGATGTTTGGATCGGTGCCTGCAGCCATGACCTACTACTGGCGAATGAAGATGCCTGAGACTGCTCGTTATACAGCCCTTGTTGCCAAGAATGCAAAGCAGGCAGCTTCAGACATGTCTAAGGTATTGCAAGTGGATCTTTTAGCTGAAGAGAACAGGGTGGAGCACGAGTCATCCAAATCATTCGGCCTTTTCACCAAGAAATTCGCACGTCGCCATGGACTTCATTTGCTTGGAACCAGCGTTTGTTGGTTCTTGTTAGACATAGGCTATTATAGTTCAAATCTTTTCCAGAAGGATATCTTCAGCTCAATTGGATGGATTCCACCTGCGAAAACCATGAATGCTATACACGAAGTGTATCTGATTGCAAGAGCACAAACTCTTATAGCATTATGTGGCACAGTTCCTGGGTATTGGTTCACGGTAGCTCTGATTGATTATATAGGAAGGTTTGCCATTCAACTAATGGGATTCTTCTTCATGACCGTGTTCATGTTCGCGCTCGCGATCCCTTATCATCACTGGACAAAGAAGTCTAATCGCATTGGCTTCCTCGTCATGTACTCTCTGACCTTTTTCTTCGCAAATTTTGGTCCCAACGCCACCACATTTGTTGTGCCAGCAGAGATTTTTCCTGCGAGGCTTAGATCAACATGTCATGGTATATCAGCAGCGGCCGGAAAGGCTGGGGCTATTGTAGGTGCATTTGGATTCTTGTATGCTGCACAAAGCACAGACCCTACACAGACTGATGCTGGTTACCCTCCTGGTATTGGTGTTAAAAAATCACTTATAGTGCTAGGAGGGGTCAACTTCTTTGGGGTCTTGTTCACTCTATTGGTTCCAGAAGCAAAGGGAAAATCACTTGAGGAGGTATCAGGAGAAAACGAGGATGAAGATGTTGTCCACGATCAACAACAGGCCTCTTCAGTTAGGGCAACGCCACAATGATTTGGGACTTTTTTCAGGGAAATGTTAATGAAAGTTTGTTACTTTAGTAACATATAGAATGTAATTCTCTAATTTAATTTTCCTATGATCTGTAATGAATAAATGATGCAAGCACATCGTCCGCAAGCTTTACTGCATTTAGCTTTCAATCACTACGCCAAGGAAACAGAAAATGAACAACGCAGCCTCGGTAAAGTGCTAGAACTGAAACACAATCTTCTGTCAAAACTTAATGATCATTGCGTCTTTTTTTTGTATAATTGCAGGCATTAGACCTCATGTTTACTGGATTCACTGGTGGATAGTTGTTGGGCCTCGTGCTGTATCTTCATGGCCTTCATGCTCTTTTTTTGTTAATAAATTGACGCCTTTGCTGGGTTGCAGGATAATATTAATATTCCACACAAAGTCCAATCAAACAACCTTATGCTACAGGGGGCAAACTCCTCCTCCTCCTACTTGTTGTGTTCACCTTTTTATATTATAATTATAATATATACTAAAATTTTCAGCGTTTCACTGTACACTGTGCATCTTTCTTTTAATTTTTTTTATTTTTTTTGCTTCTTTTTCCATTTTTATTTAATTCTTTTTTTGTTTTTTATGCTTTCAAGAGTTTTTTTTTGTCTGTGTTTTTTTTTAATAATGTTTTTTGTTTAATTTAGTTTATTAATATAAAATTTTTTATATTTAATTATCAAATTTTTATAACACAGATCTCGACTTTGACAAGTTAATCTAGCTTAACGAATTAACCTGGAATATTTTTTTAATTAATTTTTTTATTTAGTTTAGTTTGTTAATCTTAAATTATTTTCTATTTAATTATCAAATTTTCATAATTCGCATCCTGAATTTGACGGATTCACATGACTTGACGGTTAACCAATCAATTTTTTTTATTTAGTTATCAAACTTTCATAATATAAATCCAAAGTTTGACAGGTTAATATGGTGTAAAAGATTAACTCAATTAATTTACATTTTTTTTTCTTCATTAGTTTCCTGTTAGTTTTTTTCTTTATTTTTTATTTTTAATTAATTTATTTAATTATCATATTTTTATAACACAATCTTACAGCTAAACTCACATCCCAGGCTCTCAGGTTTTATAATGCGGTCAGACCCATTTAAACTTCGGTCATACAAGTTTAATATTATTATTAATATTATAAATATTATTTTTGAATGGACATTATAACTAAATCCAAGATTTTTAGGTATAATTTTATCCAAAAAAATACTTTTAAATCTTAAATTTTTTATATTTTTTATACTAAAAAAATTAACAGTAAACATCGCCACGAATATGTAAATAGTATAGACTAATTTTAGTAGATATGATCGCTCTAAACTAGTAATCTGTATTCTCCGAGCTTTATTGCAATCAAAGTCAACGTTCATGCTACCAGTTTTGGAAATAAGCAACAGGGTCACAAAAATAAGATTGTATACTTTAAAAAATAGCAAGACTTGAAAGAAAACTTGCATTCTACTTACAAGCCGTATTACTCGGGAATTTAACACTTGAGAAGTGAGAGAAAGCTGAGCCATGTTTCGGCTCAAGAAACTTTTCAGCTCAAAATCCAACCTAACTAGCTTTAGAGTCTGTTTAGAAACCACGATATTAAAAATTTAAAAAAAAATTAAATAAGTATTTATATATTTTTTATAATTATTTTAATATATTATTATCAAAAATAATATAAAAAATATTATTTTAATATATTTTTAAATAAAAAATATTTTAAACCACTACTGTAATCCAAATAAAATCTAAGTATTTAAAAAAAAAAGTTCAAGAGAATTTGCTTTTCCTTTCTTCTTCTTTTTCCTTCTTTGCCGTGACTTCCATCCCAATTACCCAAAGATTGTTACTTAAGCTTTTAAGTTCAGAAAAGGATTGAAGAAACATTTTAGGGTATTAGTTAATCTTAAAAGAACTGATTAAATGAGTGGAATTATATATCATTGAGGAACATATTTTATTTTTATGGGTTCTACAAATTTAAAAATTAGTAGATTATGATTTTGAAAATTATAATCAACTAGGCAATTGATTGGCTGAACCAATTGATTGGTTGTTACTAATCTATTAGTTGTTTTAAACTCGCTAACTAGTTGACTTGTGATAGTGGTTGACCAATTGGATATTTTGGTTGACCAATTGACATCAACAGTATGGATTAATCAAGTATTTTATGTTTGATTAGTTTGGGTTATATTTAAAATTAATCGAGTGAATTAGTTTAGCTTTATAATTACATTTTGTTCTCTAAATTTAGATTTTTAATCTTTTATATTGCTTTGCTTCGAGTCATTTTTAAATGTTTCATGTATCTATTATAGGTTTTGCTTACATTCCTTTTAATGATCTCTAATAGTTTTAGTTTTGCATTCGTTTATCTTTTGCTTCTTCTTTTTTATAGGTGGGTAGAATAATCTTTAATGTGTATATAATATAAATATTATATGTATATTGATTATATGATAATTAGAATTGATTAATTATTGAATATATATATATATGTCGTTTTATTATCTATGTACTCATTTATTTTTAAATTTATACTCTCATTTTGTTGAATTAATTCTATTCGAGATGACATTCGTTTACTTTGATAATTACGTGGATATTTATTATATCTTAATACAAGACATGTCAGTAACTCTATACTAACGAAGCGTAATCAACTTACATGCATATAACATTTTATATATCTAACTAGGGAGAGAAATATCAGTTTGTGGCAAATGATCCTCCCACAATAATCATTTTCGGATGTTATTCGATCACCTTTTAGTATCATCTAGTCTCTGACATGCATTCCACTATCTTATATTAATATGTTTAGTATGTATATTTATATCAAGATATGTACGACTTGCAAACTATTAATATGTAAGATCTATATTAAATGTTATTATCTCACTAAGTTGGTTAAACTCACACTTTTATTTTAATATTATTCCAGACTCCTGGTATATGTTAACATATGAATCTTGCTAAATGTTCTCGCTTCTTTAGTTTTAGTCAGTCTTACTTGTTCCGCGAGGATTTTTTTTAGTTTTTAATTCAATATCTTAAATGCTCAATTATTATATTGTTTTAATTAAATTTGGATTTCGACAATGTAATAAGTATTATGAATTATTTGTTTTGTTTTATTTGTTGATGAGCATTTTTAAAGTGTTATTTAATTTTATTGGTTTTAAAAAATATAATATTTTAAAAAATATTGAAACGCTATGAAATCTTTATATAATTTGTTTTATGATTATACATTATGAAACTTAGTATAGGTGAAGTATACTTATAACACTCCTTTTTTTTTATATTAACGTAGGTGTCCGGGTCAGCTTGCGCGCACGACGACTAATTCCACGGGCCCTGAAGTTAACGACCATGTAAGCCTCCAGTGGCCATCATATGAGCAACCAAGGATTTGAACCTGAGACCATAGAGGGAGCAAACCTCTTGATTCCAAGTTCTTACCACTTGACCACCACCTAAATGGTTATAACACTCTTTTTATATTGCCAGGTTATAACATCTATAATCCCTTGTAATGTTCCTCGATCCGTTGCAACTGTATATATTGTCTTGTAATGCTACATATTATCAATTCCTACTATTATGAGTTCACATATTTATTTGTTATAATTATTATTTTTTTTACAATAGTTTTTTATTTTTTAATGTGTTTAAAATTATGATAGTGGTAATGGTTCAAAAATGCTTTTTACTTAAAAATATATTAAAATAAAATATTTATTTTAAAAAAAAATTATTTTTAATATTAGTATATCAAAACAATATGAAAATATAAAAAAATTTATTTCAAACAAAAAAAAAGAGTAAAATTTGAGAGAACCCAAACGAGCCGAAATTAGAACAATATTTATCTATTTAAACAAATTTGTTGGAACTCTGGGCCTTACCAAATTTTAGGTATAATACATATTCTTATGCATTATTGTTCAATACATGATAGTTTTAATATATACATATTTAGGTTCGCCACGCATCAACGTGTGTATTGACCTCAAGAAATACTTTTATCAATTTATACAGAGGAAAATACTGAGAAACATTAATAAAAAGACCTGATTAAGAATTGTTTGGAACATTTGGATCAAATCAATAAAATATAAAGATTTGAGACTTATAGTCGAGAAGGGATATTTAGGTTGGAACTAAATTAAAGCCTATGTATCTGATTGAAAAAACTTAAAAGTTGATTTACCTAATTGCAACTATCCCATTTGAAAGAAGCAGGAAACAGATGAGGAGAGGTCAAGGAAACTGGATTCGTGTGTATGTTCATGTGTCAAACAGAGACATGCAAGAGATGACCAGTTGATTCAGGAAAAGTTGAGGGGGAGTGTCAGATGCCAAGTCTTGTTAAAGACTGAATCAATATAGTTACAATAGACAATTGCAACTATCTTATAGATTGGATCTTGGCTTCATTGGAGTCTCTTATTTTGGCCTATTTATCCCAGTGCAATCCACTTTTGGATCCACTGGCTAGAGTTCTAGCATGAAATGTCAGTAGATATACTGCAAGAGCCGAAAGGTAACTAATATCAGAGTGACAATGAAATGTGTCTATGGCGCAATTGATCCATTACCAAATAAGTATCATATCTTTGTAGATATGAACACAAAATGATACGTAGTTGAAACAAACAAATACCCACTCCTTATTGACTGCAACCTTGCACTAAACAGACAAATATATAATCATCTCAATCAAGAGAACATGACAAAATGAGTAGCAAATCTGACCTTTACAATTGTTACTGACGTAAAAATGCAGGGACATTCCACTGTTATCCCAGCTCAACACGACGATAATGGTTTACAGAAAAGGACTCATCCATCAACAATAAATTGGTCATCCTGAGTATCTCCATCAACCCTACTGTCCCCATGAACCATACCATTTACATGGTGCAAATTCTGCATCACTTGTGAAAGATAATGGTTGCTAGTACCAGTATGATCAGAGAGCCCAGTTGGAGCAGTCCATTGTGAAACAATCCCAAGTAACTGGCCAGTAAGGTTTTGCTGCTCATGAAGAATACGAGTCTGGAACTGCCCCATTTCTGCTCGGTGCTGACTCAACATCTCATCAATCCTCTTCTTCCATTCCGACCTCTTCCTATTCATCCTATCTTCCCATTCCCTCTCTTGAATCAACTCCTCCTCTCTTCTTCTTCTTTCCCTCTCTTTGCTCTCCTTCTCCATAGCTTCCCATTCTTGAATCCTCTGCCTCGTTAACTTTTCCCTATCCTTCTCCATCTCTTCCCTCTTCTTTTCCCTTTCTTCCAACTTCTGTTCCCATTCCTGCTCCCTCTCCACCAGGACATTCTCTCTTCCTTGCCTCTCCCGCTCTCTTTCCAGCTCACGTTGCTGCAGCCGAACCTCCATGTCCCTCAACTGCACCAACTGGTTTGACAGAAATCCAATAACCCTTTTCTGGAATCCCTTCAGTGCCTTCCTCTTTCTCCTCAAATTAGACATATTTGGCTCCACTTCTTCATACATGAAACCATCATCTCCATCCTCCCTCACCCGGTCATTACCATTACAATTCTCCTCTGCCTCTTCCCCTTCATAATCAAACCCCAAACCCAGCACCCCATTATCACCCCCATCAATCCCAGCAAAATCCCCATCTGCCGAATTACCTAGTTGGCCAAACTCTGCCATCTCCATTCCCCTAACACCCCCTAACAAACCCCCACCATTCTCTCTATCCTCATTCAAGACTCCCATCAAATCATTACAATTACTACCATTAGTTCCATAAGAAACTGGAAGATCCCCAAAAACCTCCTTGTACAGCAAAAAATTCGACCAATGCGTACGCCCTTCCAACCAATCAAACTCATCCCCATTGCCACTACACTCTCCACCACCACAACCTGAATTATCCATTGATGAAAACTCAGGTTTCTTAATCTTTTGCTTAACAAGCAAGTACTGGTGCCTCATGTTTTGAACCTTAGTAGACACATCTTTCCATGTCCATTGCCAAGGGTAAGCAATCGGATCACGAACATGATGCGCAGAATTCACGTACAAAGCAATTGGTTTATATTTCTTCTCTCTAGTTTTCATTTTTGCAAGGGTCCCATCAGAGACCATCTCTCCATATTTCTCAATTAGGGTTTTCTCTTCTACTTCTGTCCATTTCTTTCTTTTTGGTGGCATCATTAGATGAACCAAAATATTTACAAAAACTACCAAAACCTATAGAAGAATCACGACTAACACTTCTTAACTCAATCAAGATCCCAGGACTGTCACATAAAAAACCTTCTAACATCAACCAAAACAAATCTACCCAGATAAAGAAAACAACAAACTAAGCTCCAGAAGACATAGTAACTAACAGTGCTTACCTTGAACTGGGTATTGCAGATATGAGTTTCTTGTAAGCTTTCTGGAGGGTGATTTTCTAGGGAAATTTGAGAGAGGAAGTAAAGGAATCTGTGAGAAAGAGTACAAAGTTTAGTGCTTTCCAAGTGAAAGGGACTTCCTTTTTGTCTAGGACTACAGTCCCTGTAAAAAACCATATAAACGGTAATGTTTTTATGCATCTTTTAAGGATAAACGGTGGTGGTAGATTGGTCGGTCAAGGCATTATTAGTGTCCAATAAACGAAGAAAACTACACATATGATCCTTAGGTTATAATAAGTTTAATTTTTAGTCCTTTATGTTTTCTTTCACTTCAAAGATGCCATCTTTAAGTATAAAAAAAATGATGTCATGTATTACTACTCTTCTATGTAAATTAATGATGTGAAAATAAAAATAGGTAAAATGGTTATAATCTTCTCTCTCTCTCTCTCAAACAAATTGTGTGATTTTCAATATATTTAAAAGAATAGAATAAACAAAGGGGAAATAGGTGTTCTAAGATTATTTTTTTTGGTACAATGGAAAGGAAAAGGAAAACTAGGATATTCTAAAATAAATAGAGAATCAACTACCAAAACTAACAATGAAGGATAAATTCTTGGAGTAGGGTTATTTTAAATATATAAATCAGAGTTAATTTTAGTTTTAAATTTAGTTATGTGATCCACACATGATTTAAATTTTTTTAAAATATAAAATAGATAAACTTTTTAATTTTATATTAGAATTTTTTTATATCAAAAATAACAATTCTAAATAAGTGATACTTGTTAAAATTATCATGAATCTATAAAATAATATCTATAAAATTATAGTTGTATATGAGGTTTCATAAATTACCTATACACCACCTTTGATTTATTACAAGTATCTTTTATGAAATAAATTTAACATATTAACCAATTATCCTCCAAATACTCATCCTCAAAAACTAAAATATTCTTCCTCGTCCAAATCCATTAAAGACCAAACAAGAATAACAAGGAAATGTCTAATGAGGCAAATCTTTGACCCCTCTCTACCACATCAGAATATGAGATCCTTGTCGGTTTGTGAGATATAATCCAGACCAAATAGTCTTAGCAAAAACACAAGTTCTAATGCATTGTAAAATGTCGTTATCCTCCTAGTTACAACCATCACATATTGAAGATGAGGAAACATTATGTTTAAACCGCAATAAATTAATAGAAAGGCTATTACAAAATTATAGGGACTATTTATTTATTTATTATGCAATAAGGATCAATTAACTAATTTTGATAAATTATAGGGACTGAGTTATAATTTGCATTTATTTCAATGTCTTCTACGAGATTTCTGTTCATCTTCTACCTCATCAAAAATTGGTTACCAGTGTAAAATAATCTTGAGCAGGACAGGACAGGACAAGATAGCTTATGTCAATTGTCCTTAATTATCCACGAAAGGATTGAACATGATTTTCTTATTTTATTTTTTAGAGAAAAATAGATTGAAACATGATGTTATCATTTCAATAGAACCTCAGAAGAAATAAGAGAAAATTGAAACAAATCTATGTTAGCTGATCTTTATAGATCTGAAAATATTGCCCCAAGACAGTAATCATCTTTACACAACAATATTCACATCCTTGATACTCCTAATCTCTTCAAGAAAAGCAACCAAAAAAAAAAACAAAAAGAGCTACCGTTAAGCATAAATAGCAGTATCCGTGCATATTGTTAATAGCATGCACATTGATCTCTCAGTTGAAAAATGCACGTCCTCTTTCTTGCTAGCTAGCTTGACCTTACATTTGGAAGATAAGAATTTTTCCAAAGAGCGGAAAGGTTCGCCATGGCAGTGCTTAAAATATAGCCATTTGTTGCTCTTCAGTATTTGCACTTGTGGTGGAATTTTCCTTTGTGGAGACGGGAGTTTCGGGTGAAGATTTACTATTTGGAGCATTTCCCATATCCTTTGTTCTGTGAAGGAGAAAGGTCCCAGATAAGATTGTGATAAAACCACACACTTCAGTTACAATCTGTGATGCATTTTGTGAGTCCCAGTCCTGTATTGTCACCAAAGATGTGAGGAATGGAACAGATTAGACACCTTCAAATCTGACGAAATCCGATAAAACTAGTACGTTAACCATGATCAAACAATGTGTTTTTGTCAGCTGGAAAGGAGTTGTGTGGAAGCTAGATCATTAAAATACTAGTACCTTAAACATGATCATGCTGGCAAGGATTGTCAGACTGGTAAACATAACATAGTAGACTGGAGATATAACTGCAGTATTAAAGGTGTCCAGTGCCTGCAAAACACTGCAGATTTAGAGAACGAAAAATTACGCAGCTCGGAGATTCAGTGGTTCTTATATGCGTAATAGTTTCAATTCATATAGAAGGATTGCGCTCCTCGAAACGTAATGTAATTAAAATAATTCACTTCAACAGCATAAAATTATATTGCACAACAGAAGAGGAAGAAGCACACAGATTCAAGCTCCATAGTTTCTGAAATTTACCTTGTTCAAGTAGTTGATCTGCAAAAGGCAAGCAAAAACCACAATTATAGTGAAAAGCCATGTCTGATAGTAGATGAATTGGTTCGATCCTGAAAATGTCAGCTTTAAGGCAATTCCCAAGGCTTTGACACTCATAACCTGCAGATAAATATCTAGGGTTTATCAATAGGAATAGAACTTCCACTGTTAGTACAACCTCCAAAGATAAAGAACCGACCGTGATAGATCCCATGAGAGAGCAAATTCCGACATAAACAATCATGTTTTTTTGACCATAAAGTGGTGCAAATCGGAAAATAAGGACAGAAACCACAACCAGAACTACTCCACTGTAGACAAGAAAACCTGTTAAAAACAGAAAGTGTTTAGATTGATAAAACTAAAGGATTCAGAAATGATGAATTGTGCAGGCTATGTCAAGAGAGTTTTTTTTTTTTTTCCTGTTATCTTATTTGATTTTATCCTTCAGCATAAATCCAAAAGAATTCAAAGCATGCAGCTAGAGGATCAAGGATAACATCACCAATACCTGGCTCTGTAGCGAGGTGCCATACTTCCTTGACAGATTCAATAGCTCTCTCCTGCGGAGCATGTAAAACAATACTTGTCGATCCCACCACACAAAGAACACATCCAAGGACACCAAAGATGTGCAGTTTCTCCTTCAAGATGAAATGAGCTAGCACTGCACTGCAGAGTGATGTTTTAGTCAGAAAACACCTACAACAGGCATTTGTAAGCTTTCACCCCAACCCACCTTCACGCACGAATACATATATATAATCACTACGTACAAATATTTTTAAATCTACAAATACATGCTTAAATAAGGCAAAGGCCAAGGGAAAAGTTCTCTTGAATTCACTACTGAGGTATATATCATACCTGAAAATTATACTTAAAGCTCCCAACGGGGTTACAAGAATTGCAGGAGCAAATGCATAAGCTGCAAAATTAGCTATTTCTCCGATAATCACTGTAAGAAAGCTATATATCAGTACAAAAATAAATAAAGAGGAGATTCCAAATATCATCATATCCCTTAAAGCAATTGGAAAACATAGTAGTTCTGTTCAAAATCAATAGGTAATAGAACAGAATACACAACCCGGGCTAGCATCCGATACATAATCAGCAGGCAATAAAACAGATGAAACAACATTGAGTCACGAATCTCAAACATGGAATATCATTGACCACCTCCCTGCCAAAAACTTGAGGGTTTCAAAAATAGCTATCATTTTCTTGATCGTCTCCATTCTATCTTTTTTCGTTCTTTTCTCTTCTCGAGTTAGATAAATATGATCTTTCAGATCGCATGAAAAACATTGAAAAATTTTAGCAGAGACATTCACCCTTTGTGTTTGCCTGTCACTTCAAACCAGAAGACAACAGTTGTGAGATAGCATCTTCCAAAGACGTCCTTGGTGTCATTGTATGTTAAATTATAATGGAGTTTCTATGAATAATCATGTGGTCTTCAGCAAGACTCAAAAAGCAAGAATCTTGTAGCAATAGTGCTGTTCAGCTTGTTTCTCCACCACCTTTAGGTCCTTTACTGACTTTCCAACTGCTTCTTGCCCATCTCAAGAAGAAAACCTTCAAGATCATGCTTGTGTTATATTCTTTTTAATATTCATAGTTAATTGGAACATGGAAGGATTTAGCAAAATTAAGGATGAATCACCATCTATCCATAAGTTTAGCCCTGGTTCCAAATTTAAGAAAGGATCTCCAAATTCCCTGCTACTGATTTTCATCCAGTCAAATTTGTTTGTCTACTCAGTTACTGTTATATCCCCTTACTACAGATTAGTTAATTGGCCATAAAGCTCATTTCGGTCTTAAGTCAAATGCTTGTGCTTAAGCTTGGCTTCATCTCCTCCCAGCAGGAATATGGTTAATTCTCCACCCATAACCAGGTCAAAGCCTGACCTCCAAGTTCCATAATAGCAAATCGAACTCATAGCAAACTACATACAAAGTAGGGAAACTAGTCAGCTACCTCCCTGAAACCGAAGTAGCTAGCTAGCCTGAGAACAGTTACGCCAGCAAAACCGGCAACTTTACCCTGAACATTCTTAGTAATCGATTAGATTCACTGGACACTTCTAATAAATCATCATGTGTATCCTTGCATTTTGTTGCTGCCACCTTTTACTTTGAAACTAACGCTTCACAATGCCCAGGCTTTGTAATCATCTTCTCTCAAAGCTTATAAAGCAGGAATCTTTCTGTAAGTTAAGGGTAACTTGACATTTCGGCATCATGTTATGGATGCAAGGCCATTCAAATTTCCTTTCTTTCATTCTGTTGCAGTAGAATCAGTAATCCAGGGTTAAGGAATCAACTGCTAGTACATACAATCTCCCTTTTCTGCTATCTTTTCTAATGAATTGATTGGAAAAGCTAGAAATATTTTCAAAAATTGCAGCAAGTTCAAAATCGAAAAAAAAAAATACATGTGTGTTACAGATGACAATTCATGTTCATAAATCATCAAAACTCTATCAGAAAAACAAAGACTATCAACAAAATAAAGGAAATAAAACTCACTAACAATCATTCCAGCCCACCACCAAGGTTCACACAAGTACGAATGCCCTCCTGCCCCTGATCACATTGTGGAAGCAAAATCAACTAAAAAGATATTGCTTCAATTATATTTTCTAATTCAAACTGAAAAGCGCAGTATCTTTCAAAAACAAATTATATTAATCAGGAAGAAGAAACAAGCCTGCTCTGGTTCCATTATTCCCAGATTTAAGAAGACCTTTCTTCTTTACAATGAAGCTAGACCCAATAAAAACGCTTGAAGAAACAGCCAAGACAAGTCCATGAACATTGTCAGGTGATATCCCCATTGATCGAAAACAGAATTGGAGCCAACTAATACTCGGAATATATGTGTGCTTGCAGGCCAAGATCGGTGTCAAATTCGGATTCCTGCATTTCCACAAACAAATTATCAAAAAGAATTAATAAAACCTAGATACAAAATCCTGCACGTGTGTCGACGAGTCCAGGTCCTGTAAGAAAGTTCTGATTCTAACCTGAGACCTTCAAGTCATTAAAAAAACAGCATATGACGTTAACATGATCTATCTAACATGGATTGTAATACATAAGGCAATCCTAGGATCTTGGCGTGCACCCCATTAAATAAATATGTGTAACAGGTAATGACATAATGTACCTGAACTTTCTTGGCACGCTGCAGACATTGATGGGGCTAAAGAAGTCCCATCACCATTGTCACATGCATGAAATTATGGTGATGATGATTCCTTTTCTTTTCTTTGTTTATTAGGTTTTTCTGTGGTTCATTTACAATCCAAGCAATAAAGAGGGAAAAGAAAACAATAAAAGCAAGGAATATTAATTTTTTGTGTGTGTGTTGGAAAATGGAGGCTTAAGGGTTCGCAATGGATTGTTAAAAATCCTGCGCCGAGTCCTGCGCTCTTTTCTTTCGAAGGAGGAGTTACTTAAAATAATTATTATTATTCTTCTTCTTTTGTTTTTTTTTTTTTTAATTTGCTGATTAGAGCATGTTAATTATTTTTAAAAAATTAATTTTTTGATATGTATAGCTTGTGCTAATTGGTGTTAGTAAGTTCTTCCCTTAAACCTAATGTTTAAAACCTAACTACACAATTAGAAAATCTACAAAATCTTTTGGTTAATGATTAATTAATTCTAAAATAGTAACTCTGCCATTTAATTTTCCCATGCCATTGAAAGAGAAACAATTTATCTTCAGCGTGTTTATTTCCATATTCATGCGGATCCTAAGCTTCTTGGCCCAATATCTCTAGCCCATTGCCAGAGTTAGAAGTTGACAACGGTTAAATTTATTTTTATTTTGTTAAAAAATATATTAAGATAATATTTTATATTTTTTAAAAAATATATCCAAAAATATTAAAAAATTAAAACAAAAAAAAATCAAAATTTAAAGAAACCAAATGGCAAATAAGAAAAAGCAAAATAGCATCCCGCCGACTGGGACCCCATGAATCTTGCAATCTTCTCAAACCTTAGTTATAGAATCTTTCATTTCTTCTTTTGTGATCCTTACAATGACTCAGAGACCCTTTCGAGAGGCACATACCCTAAAGTATAGGACACGCGGTAGCTCCAGGTTACCTTTTAAGAGTTATACATGTACCATTGAACCAGGAAAGGCCAGGTTTTCGAATTGAGATTTATTACAGTGATTGAATATTTCAGGGAGCACCTAGAGGATCACAAAGCTGTTGCAGCCTGGACAGAAACCACAAAACTCGGTCCAAGCATCATGTCAAGAATCTCCCCATTCCGATGCCTTATGCTCTCTTCCATGTCTACAGCAAAACTGGTTGATGAGGTAACCCTGCCACAGCCCGGCTACGGCCGGAAATAAGAGTGGTGGGAAACTTGGCCCTGCCAAGGCAAGGCTTGAGTGAGAAAACATCACACCCGGGCAAGGTATCCATCTAATGCCATAACTGTGGCCATTTAAGATGAGCTTCAGTTCTTAACGCATCCATCTTCCCATTTTCATTTTCATTTTCATTGTCATTATCTTCCTTTTCTTGTGGGCACGATTCTTAGCTGCAACCTGTAGCTTCCTCTTGGCATGCCGCACGGGGTTAGTAACAGCCATGACTTTTCCCTCCCGCTTCCTCTTTTCCCTCCTTACCTTGATATTCGTTCGTATGTTGCTATAAACCTGTACAAAATTCTCCATGCCTATAACTTTTCGTATGCGATCACAAACCTCTTGCGCTAACTGCTTCAAATTATCTGGAAGACAAGCCAGCCAATTCTTATCAAATCTCCATGACAAGTATCATGAAATACAAACGAGGCAGTCAGGAAAAAAGAAATTTCAACACAGTTGAATATAAGTTCAAGCAACTACACCACATTGTTATAATTTAAAGAAACACAAACAAAATTCTTCTCTTGTTAGATAAGTTCAGACAACCCACCACTGTTGGTGAAACGGACATCTTCATGATTGACACCCGCAGTAAATAGATCTCACCAATGGTGATATGAAGAGTGTTTGGAGAGACCATAATTTTTTTTCATTTCAAAGTATTTGTTAGATTATTTGTAAAAATATGGATATTCTTTCCAACACAGTTGTACTTTCCAATTATAGCTTTTCTACCTTAAAAAGAAGGCTCCAGAAGAAACAAAAATTGAGAAAATATCAGTCCCCATTCCCCAAAGGCATAATAAAAATTTATGAACAAAAGAATACATTTGCCATAGAGTTCAAAAAAGCAGGATAATTTTTTTTGCAGTTATTTCCATAATAATGATGGAAACTGACTGCTTAGCAATCAACCAAATATAACCTTAATACAGCTTTATAGTGCAAAGGACACAGCTGAGAAAATAGACAGTCCAACACATGAACAAAGAAATTTTGAGATGGCCTTCAAACATGTCATAAAACTAGGAAGGTTTCAAGTTCATACTTTGACTTCAGGTTCAAACAAAAACTGGAAAAGATACTAATGAAAACAATTCTGCAACAGTGGTTACTCTTCTTGGATATGGAAGTTTGGCTAAAGGCATTAAATGCATGTCAGTTTTTAAAAATAAAATAAAATGCAAGATAGTAAATACCCAATAAAGAACCATAAGAAGATAAATAACCAGCATCATACATTGACTTAAATGGAGAATCATGTGACTTTTGGAAGACATTTATATGATTTTCTAAAACTAGATTAAATTAGACCTAAAGGTTTTTCTCAGCAATTAAGGGAATACTACAGCAGCATTATTCACCTCTGCTCTCAGAAAATGCTAACAGAATGTGAAATATCAAACTAACCTGGGACAACTTTTCCAGCAAATCCTTCACAAACTTTATATAAGGACAGCAGCATGTCATATGCATAATGTTGGCAGTCATCCTGATTGATGTGAGCTGCAAACTCTTTTTCTTCCTTTGAGAAATGAGCCACAAACTCTTTAAAACAATTGAAGACAGTTTTCATCTGTGGAATATTAGACATTCAAAACAATTACTTGAGGGGCAGAAAAGCAAAAAAGAAATCTCTAAAATCAGAAAAGAAATTTCAAGCAGGTGCAAATATCAGATGCATCCAAATCAAGCTTAGCAATTCAAATAGAACTTTTCCCTGGACCAACCTGAATAGCATCCTTTAGAAGAGCAATATCTCCCATTTTTTTAAGCAAGTTAGAGACTAGAAAATACTGAAGATTATCAGACTGATTCACATTGTTGTGGCGATGTACACCAGAAATCACATGTAAAAGCATGCCTCTTCCTTTTCTTGTATCAAGCAGCTGGAAAGCCTCAAGAAATTGCCCTTGTTCACGTTCGTCAAGGGCAGACCAGAATTTACAAGGATCAATGCATTCCATTCTTCCCATCAAAATATGTGTCGCAAAACTTGCAGTGGCAAGATTATGAGTGATCAGGTTGCTCATGGCATCATCAATAACTTCTGTTTCCAGCTGGCAGCAGAGGGAGACAGCTATCATAAACACTCTACTTGGCCTCATAAGGAAAAACATTCCCAATGATTTCTCATGGTCTTGCTTGATGGCCTTGTTTGCACTGGCAAAGTAAAAAGCAACAAGACGACTTGAAATGTTGCGCAGCCATGTGTGAGGATGCAAGAGCAACTCACATATTGCTTCCCATATATCCTGGAAATAAGTAGCGGGCACAACCCCATGCACCCCAGAAACAGAAGTTAGCAAATTATAGAGAGGAAAAACCACCAGCATTGCCCAGTAGCTTTAAAAGAAGCAAAACACTACCAGCATCACCAAAAACCTATAATAATGGAAACTAAAAGATCAAACAACTAAAGCAACTCGATAGAGGAATTTGTTTTTCCATACCTCAAGGTCCCTTTCAAAGCATAGATCATGGAAACAATTTAGAATCTTCTCTAGCATAACCAGTGAGTAATACGCCTCTTTCCAGAAAGGAATGACTGCATCAGAATGATCTAGTAGAGGCTCACTAGCAACAACTTTTACAGCAGACTGCAAGATTTTTTTGCTCACTGGCAATGCACTATGAATGTACTTTTCCAAGCTTTTTTTTAAAACCTCAATTTTTTTCTTTGTGACCTCAATTTTTCTTTCTACGCCCTCAATTTTTGCAGACTTGTCCTTAAGATTTTTCTTCTTATCCTCAACGTCTTCCTTCATAACCTTTTCTTTTTTAGCCAAAACCTCAACTTCTTCCTCCATGCCCTTAACTTCTTCCTTCATGCCCTCAATTCTTTTAGACTTGTCCTCAATTTCCTTCTTCATGACCTCAGCTTTTCTAGTCAAGACCCCAATTTTATCCGACATGTCCTCTACTTCTTCCTTCATGCCCTTCACTTCTTCCTTCATGCGCTCAACTTCTTCCTTCATGTCTACACAAATCTCAACAGGTAACCCCATGGTCTGTACCCAAAAATATTTGGAACCCATTAGAAAATGGAACATGCTGAGACAAAGAAAAATACTGAAGAAAATGGAACACACTTGAACCAAGAATCTAAACCTGTTATAAACAGTATAACCTCGCTCATTATGATCAGTTAAAATAATATAACCAGAGAGCACAAAATTTGAGGGAGAAAACAGCATTTGCAGGGGCAACATCCCTCCATTTTCCTAGAGCATCATTTTTGCCTTCAGCGAATGCAGGTTTAGTGAAAAACAAGGCATAATCACACAATCTATGATGTAGAACCAGAGGGAGAGAAGGATAAGTAGGATAAAAAAATTAGAATCCACTAGGCAAAACCCTTGATATTCACGAGAAGCACTTCTACTCCAAGAGAAACTAGGGTTCTTCAAATGCAAAAGAACATAATAATTTGAATTGATGATATTTTTGTTCATCAATTAATGGTCTCCACAAAATACATAACATGCGTGCTCAAACAAAGCATGTCAAAACCCCAAAGATTTCAAATCAAAATAGGAAATAAATCCTAAGAAAATATAACCCTGACATTGTGTATTACATGACCCAAAAACAAGTATTTACACGACATATAAATCCTAAATCAATGAAATAACATCATTAATGGTGGGACCAAAATACTTCTTTCATTGATTGCATCAGGTAACTTTCATGATTTTGCAACAGGAAAAAGAAATCCATAAAAATTTACCTGAGCACCAAGACTTTGCAGGTTCTGCTTCTCATCCATGTACCAAGATAGAATGAAGTCCATAATGGAATTAAATCCATCTGAGCTTATATGTCGAATGAGAAGCTTTATAACTGCACCGGTCATCAACCGAACTTTATTATCACTATCATTCGCCAAGCACTGGACCAAATGTATAAATAAAGATTGTCCATGTTTATCCAAAAACTTCTTCTGAGATCCCTCTTGAGAATTGAATTCTTCGATATTGATTTTTCCACATTTGATAATTATTGCATGAAGCATTTCAAGTGCAGCTTCTCTTCCAGTTGAATGCTCATAGCTACAATAATAGCCAAGTCATTCTTTGAAAAATATAGATAGATACATACAAATAGATAGATGTAGAACACGAGGGTAAAATTTGAATCCGAGAGACACATGCCTTAAATTATTGAGCAGAAAGTCTAAATGTTGTTGCAAGTTTTTCTTTGAAAGATGGTAATGAAGAAGGAATTTCAACAGGATCTGACTGCATTTCTTACGAATGGACTCCACTTGGCTTGTGACCATCAGTTCTGCAACTCGAATAGCCAAATCATACATCTGGGGAACAACTAGCTTCCGATTCACAATTGCTTTTAGGAGGGAGAGGGCTATGAAAGAAGGATTTCTTTCCAGATCAACGAAAAGTGGAAATTCAATTAGCAGATGCAATTGTTCTGAAGAAAGGGTAACATTAGTACTCCACAGAAGTGCAATTAACAATCGTAGACATGATTGCATCAAAGGACTGCTAGTGTTTACAGAACTTTGGGCAATATCCAACAATGTCACCTTTATTCTATCAGCCTGAGATGTAAGGGATGGCAACGGCAGTCTTACCAGTGGAGTAAGGCATGTAAGGGAAGCTGATAAAATATCTTCATAATTAGAACTCAAGCAACTGCCTAGCAGTTCAACGAATGGATCCAGCATCGATAAAAGCTGCTCAGCATTTTTATCCAATTTCACTCTCTTTATACGGTTTTGGAATAATCGAAGAGCAAACACAGCAATAAGATGTGAGCACACTGATTTAGTGCCAACAACTCGGCCTGAAGACACTGTTTTCTGACTCACATCACCTCTACTGTGTAATTTTGCTACTGCACTGGAAGAATTCTTCAAAGAACCATTTTCTCCTTTGATCCAATCTTCAATGAGGCCATATATGAAAATCAATAGGTCAGTCTGATCAGCTGATGGATTGTGCTCAATGCCAGCCGCTATGTGATTTAGCATACTTTCCAATTTAGGTTTCACCTTTGGTGTCTGATGCTTCAGCATGTGAGTTGTGACAGGTGAAAGAAGTTTCAAAGCGTGGGTTTTGAATGTTATGTTTTGTGCAATCATTTTCAAGGTTTCAAATGACTTTTGCTTCCTAGTTTCTTTCATTTTGGAAGCAAGCTTTTCCACCTCTTTCTCTTCAGCAACATCTCCGAGAATGTCATTCTCTACTGCAGAAAGAAGATCTTGCAAACAATAATCCAGCTTCCCACAGACAGGACCTGATAGAAACTTTGACAAGATAAAGTTGAGACTGTATCCCAATACATGGAGTTCATATCCTCTCTTCAAGGTAGCTCGTAGAACCCTGACTATGAACTGCAAATATTCCAGCCCAAGTTCTTTTAAACAAGCGGACAAAGCAAGCCTAGCTTCATCGCGAATGCTTTCCATCCGACTTTTTAATTGGTTTGCAATGCGATGAATGATACTTGGAAGTTGTGAATCGATTGTGTCCCCTGGAAGCAACTTTAGAACTTTTAGTGCTGCCACGCTAATGTTTGCATTGACCTTGTCAGAATCAGAGTCTAGTAATTTTTGTATCTTTGGGAGCACAGTTTTATGGAGGCATGCCAGTATTTCAGAAAGCCCAATAGAAGTACCATTTTTGTGTACCATGGCTGATGAAGTAACATCAACACATTTGCACGATACAGCCACAGAACAACTATCAGAGGTGTCAGCTAAACTGCTGTCAGGAGGGTCTTTGACTTCTTGGCTTGAACAAATTTGTGAAAAATGAAACTGGTCCAAGATAGAGCAAATTAGGCGCAACAAAATCTTCTGCTTGTCTAGATGCACATTCATTTCTTGAAAGCACCTAATCAGTAAGTTATAATATGACTTCCATTCCATGAGAGCAGAAATTGAGGCAAGAGCTTCCAAACATGCAGATTTGATATGCTCTCCTTTTCCTCCTTGTTCTTCAAGTAACATATTGAAGAAAAGAGGGACAAATATTTTATTTAAGATGTCCTGGAAGACAGAAGTACACTGAGATTAAGTTACATGGAGAAATATTTTTAAGTATAACATAAGCAATTAAGATAATTACCTCTGATGCAGTACTTTCAGTGATAACAGTTTTAAAACGCAACAGAGCCCTTGTGATCATGCGCTTCTGCAATAATGAAGAAATTGTAAGGCACTTGACTCTCATGAAGAAACAAAGATATGACTTTAGACACGGACAATTTTAAAACACAACAGAGCCCTTGCTCTCATGTGCTTCTGCAATAATGAAGAAATTGTAAGGCTCGTAACTCTCATGAAGAAACAGAGAAATGACTTTAGACACAGAAATTCTCTATGCTCTCGTGTAAAAGTGATTTCATTTCCCAAAACTATTAAAAAATCTGGTACAGGTAAGAACAAATATAGTAATTAACACATTTCTCATCGCATTAAATAGAAGAAAAGAAACTACGGTAATAAAAAATTTCTCAATGCAATATTTTCTGAAATCATGAACTGGGTATTAAAAAAGATGTTCAAAATAAATGCTAGTTTATAACACATACGGACATATTAAAAGATAAAAATGATGTCACATTTAATAAATGTAACTCGTATACAACCTATAAGGGAAAAGAATTTACCTGTAAGTGAATAATATTATTGAAAAAATCTACTTCAGCATCTTCAGAGCACAGAGCTTTGAATGAACTAAACTTCGCCACCTTTGGAAGTTTCAACACCATATCTCGCAACAATTCAATCCATTCCTGAGAAGATGCCAATTCAGTACAACAATCATGACAATACAAAAAAAATATCACTCTATCCTGTAAGTCCACCTTTCCATTTTTCCCTTGAAAAGACAGAATGGGTTTTCAATTTTTCTTTGATCTGCCTATTCCCAGCCTAGATTTCTGCACAATAATCTTTGGATTCTAATACCAAGTTTTATGAAAGGGAAAGTTAGAAATATATACAAGTTAAGCGGTGGTCACTGGTCATAGTATATAGTCAATTCTCAAAAAAAAAATGATATTTTTGAACAGGACCTTTTTATGGAAGAAAGAGAATTTAAAAAGGAACAGTTGAAATAATGAAACAAGTAATATGATAATGAAATTCCATGCTTCGATAGTTCTACAGGAGATCTGCTTTCCACTAGCTGAGCCAATAAGTTCACATAAATTCTATTATAAAGCACAGGTTGAAATGAATCCAATTCACACAACCAGGCTGAAAGTCTTATCATACCTTTCTAACTGAACTTCTTGCCTTCATTGCATTGCCCATATATTTCAAAAGAAACTTATTTATTATGCGCTGAATAGATGCCCTTGTCCAACAACCTTCACAGTTTGTTATCACTTGTTGGTTTTGATCTTCTCCACAAAGAATTGCAGAGGAAAATTCAACAAATGAGAGCAATGAACTATAAGCACTGTGCCTTAAAGTTATGTCAACTGATGACATATCATACACACAATGCGACAAAATAACTAATGCTTGATCTACTGGGATAGTATAGAATAAACCAACACCAACTTTTTCATAAGCTTTGAAAACTGTATCATAATCAAGGCCACCCATCTCAGTGGCAGAGGTTGCATTCAATTCATGGAGAAGCTTTGCCTGCATTAAGTCAATATAATCAGAGTTCAAACACAGAAAGCAGAAGTTCCTCTAGCAGTAATAATGGCATGAAAAGTACTCAGAAGACAATTATTACCACAAAGAGGAAAGAAGGATCACTTTTAGCAAGAGCATCAAGAAGATCACAAATAGACAACCGCACATCAAGTCCAACAGAAGTAAGGAGTGGAGAGACTGCTTTAAGAATTTTTGAACCACTCTCACTTCCTACAACTGGAATGATGTCCCGAACTACTTGCAAATATTCAATGCAAACATCTGCAATGACCATTTGTATAATATAAAATATCCAGGTAGAAGTTATATAGAATCCATACTTAAAACTTAGGGAATACTCTCACCTGAATCTTTATATCTCAATGCTAATGATGAAAGCAAGATATCCACAAGCTGCCTTGCTGGCAATTTATCCTTTATATACTTCGATAGGAATTTGAAAATTCTAATTTGAATCTCTCCCGGATATCTAGCCAATGGAGGATAAAGAGGAGCACTTAACTAGCATATCTTATCACTGATCCACAAATGAAAGAAAGCAAAAACATTTTGAAAATGAAACCATTCCGTTTTCAAATAGAAAGAACATGAAGCTAGAAATTAATGTATCACAACAAGATCAACAAAGGTGGCAAGAAATAGCATTACATGGTAAACACACCGATTCCAAAAGGAAACATATTTTATTTGAGAATTATCTTCATGATAAAGTGAATCTCACATTGACTTATGCATGCAAGAGCGCACAAAAAAAAAACAAATCATTAATCATTGCTGTTTCTCAATACTTGCAGAATAGAGTAGTTCTGGAAAATGTATTTAACTTAAGCTGCATGGAAGCATCCTTTATGAAAGAATAAGGAATGCAAGGCAAGCAAAACTAACCATTAATTTGAGTTTCTCGTATATTTCTTCCTCAATGGGAAAATAGTCAAATACATGCAAATTATTTAAAGTGCATAATTAATACCTCTTGGTTGCTTTATCACTTTGGAAGAGATGGTGCAAGCTGTTGATGAGTTCATCAAGGTTCAGAAGTAGAAGTTTTTGTGCGGCATTGTCTTCATCATCCAAATCATCTTCAAGATTCAACAGATTCTCAATGAACTTTAGAACACAAGATATAATAGCCTCGGTAGCTGTTGGGATAGTTAATATCGAAAAAATATTAGGAGCAAGACTCTTTTCTCTGAACAGAAGTGGTACAAGATGGGAACTTCTACTCATCGCCAAAAAGCATGAAAACAATGAACTTGGTTTCTCACTACTAGAACCCTCCTGCTTGAAACTGTCAATTAAAGGTTTCACTGATTTGAAGAACAATTCCCAGAATTCATTGCCAAAATCATGGTCATCATACTTGTTCAAAACAAGGGAAACAATTCTTAGGCATACAGACCGCATATCTTTAAACTGCTTCACAGCCGTGCTTCTCTGCGCATAGAAAAAATTTTAATCATAAATGACCATACATTTAAAGACAACTGAATGCTAAAAATAAAAAAATAACTATTGTGATCTTCTAATGACATGGAGTTAGCTTTTTGGTGAGTTTGTGCCAAGAAAATGTACAATGACAGTAATCACAGCAAGGCAAGTTGTAACATCTAGAATGGAAGGGAGAGTGAGAAGGGAAGATCAGGGTACCATTTTGCAATCAACAAGTAAATGATGAATAAAAAGGATCACTTCTCCAGCTTTCTTAATTGTGAGTGCATAATTTACTATCAGTCTGCTGTTTACATTTAGTGTGAAAAAACAAGACAAGCAGGCGTGTCCAAACCAAAATTAATTAAAATCTTGACATAAACAGCAAGAATTCACTATAATCAGGACATTTAAACATTACCGCTACTTGATTTATTATCACATTGTTGTTCTCATGCAATTTCTGGTTGTCACTAGTATTATCTTCGACTACAGAAGATGCATCCTTCACAGCATCAAGACTTGCAGTGCAGCTTCCCAGAAACCGAACCACACATCCCATCAATAGATCCAGAAAAGGTCTGATGCGTGATTCATCAAAAACTCCAAGAATATCTTCCACAACATGCAGAAAGCCAGTCCTCTGCTTCCAAGAAAGGGCCATTATTTTTTCCATGGTGAAATGCTTCAAGATATTAGAGGTTTGAAATTCATCCACAGAACTCTTGCATAAATTCCAAAAAAAAATTGCAGCACTATCAACTCCCTCCGGTAAAATATGCAAGGGCTTTAATAATGACACGAAGAAAAGAGTTAACTCGCCAACATCGAGTTGAGCTATGAACCGAAGAACCACCTTTCGTTGATTTATACTTGTGTGCTGCATAAAGAGAAGATATGCAATATTCAACCGCATTCAAAATCAGAAGATGCCATAAAGTTGCTAGATCAATGTGGAAGCTCTTGAAATAGGACATACCTTTCGAGAGGCCAGCATCTTCAGTTTTCGCACTTTTGGCATCAGGAGGAGAATAACAAGAGGCACAAGATTGGCTCTGTGACCATCTTCAATGACTGCAGATTCTCTGCTTAAATTCCATGTTATTAGTTCTTCTCTTAAATGGTTTGAACTGATCAAGTTTCTCAAATGTTGCTCATATTGGAGCAAGAAATCATCTTTCCAGGTTAAGAGGCAATCTAGGACACTTGTTTGTATATGAACATCATCTTCATCAATGAGCCTGGTAAAAACAACCAAGCAGTTTTTGAAGAACTTAAACAACCAATATTAAAAAAGAAAAGGAAAAGGCAAGTATAACAACAAATTATCCCCTAGAACTGCACCAACCTTGTTTGCAGAACATCTTTTACAAACTGATTTTGGTAGAAGGCCTTAGAGTTCCTCATAAGTTTCAGCAAGTTTAACCATTCTTTGAGGATGCCCTTCCACTCCTTACCTTTGCAAGTAACTGGATTGAATAATCCCACACTGCACTTGCAAATTCACATGCAGACACAATAATGTTATGGAGTCTGCAATTTGTCATCCAAACCCAAAACAGTGATCCTCCCTACACAAGAGAACAAGAAGAAAATGTGCCTACCTAGCAAGATCATTATTATTGTAGCCCAAAAACTTCAAGAACAAAGGTATTATTTGTCGAGAACGAGATTCAGCAACAGAGGGAATTTTTTGCAGAGTTTGAAGCAATGAAGATAGAACAGTGGCACATGGTGTGCTATCAGATACAGGAGCAACAAATGAACACTCAGCCAAGTCTGAGAACAAGCAAGAGAATTATCAGATTTTCAAAGTGATAACATAGCTACAAAATTAGCATGAGGACTAGGCTCAATAATCACCTGTCTTATCATTGTAAAAAAACTTTCTATTTTTCCATTTTACTAGGCAAATCAAGGATAAAATACACCAGGGGTATTACCCAGAAACATATGAGCTATAAAAGAACCAGCAAATCCTGTTCTGACAACTGAAAAGAAACTGACAATAGAAAAGGGAAAAACCTGCACCATTGACAAGTTGAAAGCCCTAACCAAGGGCATCGTATGACACAGGAGTTAAGATAAACATCTATCAATACAACTCCTTTTCAGTTCACTGGGAGACCCATGGGCCTTGGGATAACACAATTTTGGGCTACAAAATACATTACTTACCACTGGATTTTCCCGTTAAGGACAAGTGTTTACTTAAAGGGAAAATAAGGATTAATAAACACAGGGAAAAAGCTTTTATAAAATAAAAGAGAGAATCATATCACATACCACTGGACTGGTCAGACAATTCAGCACTTCCTCCAGGTTTATCATTAAACATATGAAATACAGATTGGCAATGTTCAAGATAACAAACAAATTTGTCCCATGCAAGGGCAACATGCTTGCCAATTAGAACTGCAAGGCATTCAGATGCCGAAGCCCACTGATAACTAAAACGGTTATGGAAGATGCCAATCATCCCACTCAACAAAATGGGTATATAAGCCTCAGCTATTCTTCCAGCAGAAAGCCCCATCTGTATTCTAGAGATCAATAGGACAACTTTCCTGCTGGTAGATATTGAAAGTGTAGTTGCCTCGATCGAGAGAAGAAGTTGAAGAACCTGTAAGTTCAAACAGAAGTTGCCAGAGAATTAGAGTAGGGAGTCAAATAATGAGTGGCAAGACCTTAGATATACATACATCAATGCTCTGACTATCCTCGGGGCATGTCTCAGAAAATTCTGTTTTCATTTTCTTCTCAGGTGGCTGGTCTATAGCTGACATTTGACAACCTTGAGGTTCATAGTGACACAAAATTCTTAGAGTTGGAACGCGAATCCCCTTGTCAGGATTGCACAAATTATCAGCAAATACATCAAATGCACCCACAGCCTTCTTCCCTTCAAACTCGGGATGATATGTTTTATGGCTGGTGTCTACTTCCAGTGTTGACCTAAAATATTAATGATAGAAAAATGTTATAGAAGGGCACAGTTTTCAAACAAACAATAGGTATTCAAGATCCAAGTAGAATGGTGACTTAAGAAAAGAAAAACAAATATCAAACAAATCAACCTACCCATGCACATGGTCCAAATAATCAGCAACAGCAGACAATACTTGCGAGGATGACTTGTATGTTTTTGCTAGACGCAGAACTTTGCTTGTTTCTTCAAGCTCAAACTTTTTACTGCATTTGTAATGAGAACTTAAAGAAGCACCAATTAAGCTTTGCCAAGTATGTTTAGGAAAACCTGCAATATTTTCTGAAAGAAAAGAATATAAATAACCTAGATTCAAGCAAAAGAAAAATCTACATGATGAAACAAGCTGACAAGCATTTTATGCCAATTATTTACAACATTTTAACAACCGCCTCCATTTAATGCTCTTCACGAGGCTACACCTTCTTATTTAACTTTTTATACTTGTAAGGTGTCTTTGGTATGGCTGTGTAAGCTTGGAAAGGCAGTTTGAGGAGTAATTGGGCAAAGAATCACAACGATACTTCTGAAACAACACTTTTTAATCTTGTGAGCTTGCAGTTTGCAAGTTGTGACCACATCCCCAAAATGTGCAACGATATTTCATAAACTTAAATCATGTCTCATTCTAGCTTCAATTTCCTGGCTGAAAATGGATAAAAATGCACGCTGAAGAGCAATTTGCTATCTTTAAGAATCAAGAAACAGCTGGGTATTAACAGTTCCACTATCTCTCCAGCTAACCAGCATGAATTTGATTCCTTACAGCTCATGTCTTAACTTATGTAGGTCATGCATAATTATACCTTTCTTGTATGATTGGGCAGTACAGATCAATAAAACATGCATGAAGCAGAATTTGTAGCAAAAACAGACACTGAATCAAGGGATTCTTTGTAGCTGCCTAGCTGCCTAAACTTGTTGGATCTGTATGCTCAGCAACAATGACAGCTTTAGAGATCACATTTAATAGTTTTATTTCAAAATATTTTATAACTTCACGATATTGCCTACTACATTACCTCCTTTGGATAAAAGATAACATGCTTTATCCAGCAGTTGAAAATGTGTATTTAGGACTATGATATCAAAAAAGCTTCCTTTGATCGTTAGAGCAGTATATGCCATTTGTAACAAAGAGAAAAGGCTTCTCATAATACTAAGTACAAACTCAATCAGGAAAATAATGTATTCATACTTAACAAGAAATATCACACCAAACACACTTTTGACATTTGATCAGTAACATAAAAAGAAACTCTCAGTGCAGGACTCAAACGAAGGTCAGGCTCAATAGAATGCAAGTGTAACATATACAACCCATTCTTGAAAACAAATGTAGCAAAGCATGGCAGGAACTTAAAAGTTCATTAAGCTTGAAACATAGAGATAAGAGTTTTACCAGCCTCAATTATAAAAAGCCGATCAAGTGCGTCTATCAGATCCATTAACAAGGATGGCGTTTCTTGAAGGTCCATCACGCAAGGATAGCAGCAGACAACTTGCCACAGCAGAGTCAACTCACCCCTTTCAATTGGAGTAAATGAGGCATTTCCATTAATGATATTATCAATCACAGCCAGCCAGAAGCGCACTGTCTGTTGCAGAAAAACTGTAATCCTTGAATATCGTCCTTCAGGTGAACCATCTAAAAAGTTGGATCTAAGAGGATCCATTTGCAGTTTCTCACAGAAAGTCAAAAGCAGAAATACAATCTCTTTCTGTGAAGTTTCTATTAAATCATTCATTGCACTGAAAACCCAATAAAAAATGTCAGAGACTATGCATTCAAACTACAGACAACTGGGGGCATCCCAAAATCAACTCTAACTATGAATCTTACCTCAAGATATTAGCTCTGAATTCATGCAGTATGCATGGGTCTCTCTTCATTAGCTCACTTAAAAAGGTCAAAATGCTGAAAACCCAAGCCCAAACATAAGCCAGGAGAAAAGGAACGCGGACTATATGGCTGACACAAAAAATTAAACTATTTCATGACAGACAATACCTTGAATTCCTCAACTTGAATGCAGGAGCCCATTGCAGCAAACAATGCGAGATGGTAGCCATATCATTGCAACTCTTGAGCCCATCAAGAGTGCATAGCAATAATTGTAGAACCTTATCGATAAGTTCAGAGAAATGGTTTTCTCCCTTCAAGGCAACATAAGGAATGATAAACCTCTCAAAAAGGTTTCTCACACATTCAAGCATAGGTTGGTAATCTGTTCAACATCAAGGCAGTTTAGGATCACAATGCAAGAGTTATATGAAAACAAGTGCAAATAACAACTTAGTGGGTCAATTAAGGAATTGATAACCTTTACCAAAATTATCACTTACCAGAAACTTTGTGGCCATCATTAATTTGGGCACTTGATATAAGCAGTGACAAAAAGCGACTTAGATACGGCAAGTGATCATTGATTGCATAGTAGTCTATTTTCTGATATAGGCTATTCCACAAAAAATCTAATTCCTTTGGTTCTAGCTCCTCACATAAACGTTGAAGGGTTGTAGTTAGAACTTCATCAACAGTGTTAGAACCTGCAAATTGAAATGGGGACAATTGAAGTTTCTAAATAGTCAAATATTAATTCCCATTGCTGTCTTTCTCCATTGACATTCAGACAAAAAAAAAATTTGCGGGAGCACAAGAAAGGGCAGCCAGTTTAGGAGATCATCCATTAAAATGAAGAAATATCAAAGCATCAAACTACCACAGAAGAATTAATTACGGGAAGAAGAATATGCATTGCAGGTCAGAATTACCACTAAATGAAAAGTTTAGATATCAGGGTGTATCTTAAAATTTCATCCAATCTTCATACAGCTCAACCCATCAGAACCTTATGCTTCAATTTTTTTTCTCTTGGAGTCAGCAGCTGACTTGTGCTACTTTGGATCAAAAGATGAGAAGTCAAAAGGATGACCATCATAAGAAGCACCTTTAAATCAATCTTATGGTTTTAATTAAATGTGTAATCCTGCTCTTGTAAATCCAATATTATTTTGATCCCTACAAGAAAACTGAAAAACATTATTTGATATAAAAAAATTAAAATAAAATAAACCATATTAGTTGTCCTTTTTCCTTTGGCTTGGATGTAAATGAACGGGTTAATTGATTGTTAGTATTGCCTCAGATCACTGTCTGAAGGAACCAATGTTATTCTCATTTTGACTTTCCTAAAGTAATCTTTATTTCACAGTCAAGGTTCCCACCAAAGTCAAGCCTTCATCTGGACAGTGGTGCCCAAAAAAATTATCATAAATGAATGGGTAAATTGATTATTGGACTTTTTGTTGTTTGTGGGTTTTGGGAGGAGGGAAGAGTTAAGAGATTATGGTTTTGCACCACCAAAGCTGTCATTTGGTGTACTTAATTAGAGAGAAATGCTGGAGCTTTCAGGAACCAGAACACTACCAGACAATTGTTACAGGATAGGATAGGTATCCTTCTCCCCTGAAGTGCCATGCTTCAGGTGCTTCTATGGGTGTTTCCTTAATCCTTAACTGATATTCAGAAGCATTGAGCTCCTTTATTCTTTTTCTTTGTTTTGGTTTATTTTCCTTAAGCATATCTGATTCTCCATCGAGTTTTGAAGAATACTTTGGAGGATATCAGATTATGACTTCTGTCGTTGAAGAAAAAACATTAATATTTTCTCAAAAGTCCTAGCCCCTTGAACCATCCTCACCCCTATCTGAGATTGTGTATACATAAACATGCACACGCACATGATGGAACAAATTCAAACACGTAACATCTAACCTTGGAGTATGCTTTTTCTTGTGTCTCGGTAAATGTGAGGCAGAGACATTTCTAGAGGTGCACAGAGACATTTGGTGCTATTTAACTACATGGGAAGCATACAAGAATGAAACCACATGAAAAGAATAACTGTAATGTCAAATTCTTCAGGAGAAAAAATTTCCTATGTGATGTAATTTAATAAACCATAGAGCATAACTCTTTGATATCTGGACTGATTTTCTCAAAACACAAATCAGCTGGTAATTGAAGCAAGATTTCCACGAATGATGTGCGAGATGGCTTATAAATTTCAATTAGGGGTGGGGGGGGAATTTATTTTCTCTAGCACCTTTACAAACTTGAAATCAAAGAACTTCAAATTTATATCTTAGTGGTTTAGAAAGAAGCAATAAAATGGTAAGAAATAGAGCCATAAAAGATTAATATCAGACCGTGTCTTAGTGTAAGAACTTGCCTTGATCACATTCATCACCAATGCTGAATATTTTTTCGCTTGTCAACTGCAGCAGTACCCGATCCGGTCTTGAATAAGGCCTTGACATGGTTCCTCTCATAACAAAATAAAGCAAAGCGCTGGCTCCATAATTTTTCACAGGTAATGGTTTCTTGACAACCTCAAGAATGACCTTTGCAATACCTGTAAATAGATATTCACATCATTAAGTTTAATAGGAACTCAAATTCAACACGAGAATCCAAAGAACCACCAGGCAGTTCATTTACTCATAACTAATGAGCTAAGCTGGAACCTAAAAACAGAATGCAATTACTTCTTCTTTTTTCCAATTCCTTTTAAACAAAGAATAAGATTTTAAAAGAGTTAAGAAAAATAAAGATACAAAAAAAAAAATAGCTGTCCTCAAAAAACAAAAATAAACAACAATCTTTTTAAATCATAAACACGAGTACATTTATACGCAGCCTTTACCTAAACCAAGTTTTGATCAAAGGAAGAACAAGAAAATTAAAAGGATGATGAGATAGCACACAGAAACATCCTTCTCTACCATATAACCTCCATAACCACATCAGAAACTCATGCAATAAAAAAAATTTTATCCAAAAAATTAAGTTATCGCACCATGTCCCAAGTAGATTGATCTACTGATAAATATACAATCCATTCCTTATTGAGCTTCTAAGTATAATCAGTGCCCATCCATAATTGTCCAAAGTCCAAATGGCAATAGGAAAGCAGAATTTCGCGTTCTCAGCCCAAAGATTTGTTATTTTGCAAAATGATAAAAGATCAGCCAAGATTCCACAAGTTTACACAGTATTTGGTCTTGAACTAGGATTTTAGGCTTCAATTGAGTTTGTGACAAAAGATATAAAGCAGACAATCTGCCACAGAACAATTTGTTCAGTGAAAAATAAAAAATAAAGCTTGAACAAAATGGAAAAATGAATTCAGTAATGCATCATGTGTAAACAGGAGAATCACACTTTGCAAGGGACTGTTTAAATAAATTACAGTAGGGTATACCTTTCCTAAGCTGCCCCTCAGAAGCATTTCTCAGCAATAATGATGTTGTTGCTGCCATAAATTCTTGGACATACTCCTTAGGATAATATCTTAATTTTACTGTTAGCCTACCAAAAAATAAGGTTAAACATATAAGAAACACACTCGCACAAGAAATACACTTAAAATCTCCAGTCTAGTTCCTAGAATTTGTCAATGCTCAGCATCAAAAATTCCTCACAATAAGATTGGTTTTATATCCGCCCAAAAGAACAACAAAAATTCCTGCAAAACAACCACAATCTCTTCATTTACCAGAACAAATCAAAATAGCAAAAATGGTACTCACTTGAGCACATCTAAAAGCCTATTGTTTTCCAAAAGAGATTTTTGCAAATACATCAGAATATATGACCATGCCACGAAAATCTGCAAAACAAAGATCAAATGTTTAGGGATAAATATCAAGCTAGATAGTCCTATAAAAATGGAACTCACGAATTAACTAGAAAGAAACCAAGGCCAGACCTGCTCGATGATATCTGGCTCCCTATCAGCACCACTTTTGAGGAGAGACACCAATGAATCAACAATCCTCGGTAGAAAGCTAGGAAGACAAAAAAACATGCACATGTAACAAATTATACAACAGAAATGACTAAACAATTTATAAAGATGGAAAACAGTGGGTGTCCACTAAGGCATAACAAACAATCAAAATAAATGGGGATCTATATTGCAATCTGCAGCTCTATTCCACTCAAGCAAGGAAATAAATTTAGTATGATATGTGGCCATGATCAAAGTGCAGTCCAAGAGTTAAAGCCTTCTTTGGCTATCCAAATACCCGAAAAGGTAGAAATCTAGAGAGGGGAGAAAGCTAAGAGAGCTTGGAGATAAAAGTTTAAGCAGGGACTGAGCACTAGAGATGAATCAACCTGTACCGTCATTGCCACAAACATACAAATCAAGTAACGCTGCAACATAATTTTGGTTACATGTAATCAATTAAAGAGTGCTAGATGTTTTCACAACTAATGCATATAGGAAACTATTAAATGTAAATACACAAAGTAGGACCTAACTTCAAAGTGTAAAATACTTACTGACCCGAGGAAAGAACAAGAGACTTCAAATGTAGTGGAAAAGGAGAGCAAAAGGCAGAAGACATAGATATATGATTTTAATACATCTTTTAATGATACCCCCCCCCAAAAAAAAAAAAACACACAAAAGAAAAGAAAAAAGACAATCACTCCTCTCTATTAAGATGTTCCACCTAAAAACAATCTTAGTGCATGATAACCAACTTTATCCTTTGCCTCGTCTACCCAATGCATAGCGCACCTCTTCATTCTCAACACTACATCGCAATAAAGGCATTTTTGTTGTTTCTTGTGCAAGAGAGATGGGTGGAAAATTCATCACCTAAGTTTGTATAGTTCAATTGCTTTGGCATCCTTCATTAATGTACAACATTAGACCATCTTTTCACCAGTTTCTTTTCTTTATTCTTTTTTTTCTTTTTTTTTTTTGGTTGCAAGGGTTTGTATGTTTCATAATATGTGAAGCCTAATTTTGATTATCAAAGACAGATAGAAATAAAGGGTGGGAACTCACGAGACAAAGTCATCAGGAAGATCTCTACATAAAGCTGCAATCAACCTGTACATAAAAAAGGATTATTTTATTTCAGACTGCATAAAGTAGAAGAAAAGAAGCTCAAAGTTAAAAGAAATAAAAATAAAATCAGAATTTGGACAGTTCTTTTCTCCATGGAACTGGTTTCCAAATTACTCAAAGATATAATGGCAGGTCGCATGATTAAATAATCATTTTAAACAACAGCATGGAATGTGCAACAACCATAAATGAGAAGCTGAGAAAGCTTGTTTGACCCGTTCAATAATTGATCATCTTCTGTTTCTGAAACAAAGTAGGCCATTCTTTTGAACAATAACAAATGAGCTAATTTCCTTCCTGTTACAGAGTGGGTATCTTTGACTACAAACACACATTTATATCAAAAACTTAGCAGGAAATGACCAGCTAGGTAAAACTTGAGTAAAGGTCGGTGAGCATTATTCCGCATATTTTTTATTTTTACAATTACTATCTACATATACACCCCAATATAACACCACCTACATACAACCTACATTTCTCACCAATAATTACCGGACCTGTTAACAATGCCTTAGTACTAATTCACCAGTAATCCCCATGCAGAAGATAGTAAATAAACATTGCTATATTTCCAAGTAAAAAACTTAACATGCATTTGATAGCATTTTCTTCCTTGAGATAAATTACACCACAACCAGAAGGCAGAATCTAACACCCACGGTAAAATTCATAAAAAAAATCTGAAAGCATTTTGTTTTCCTTGATAGCATTTACAAACTTCAATTAGGCTTTTTATATATGAAAAAACACATAACAATTAAATAAAACAGGTTTGAATTATACCTGAGAATCGCTTCAACTGATAGTCGTGCTTTCACTTGTAATCTAGAAAGAAGTTGCGAAAAAATGGTTTCTTTGTGTAATATCACCAAAGGTAATGTTTGCACAAAGGGCATCATCTCCTCGTAAAATGAGATGAAATCTTCTGCTGTATTTAATTCCTGAATTGTGATGAGGCGAACTATAAGTAGAATTGCTTCTCTATACGAATGTTTCAAAACAAAAATCATAATTCCACTAATTACACAGCTCCCCACTCAATGCACTCTTCTTTCTAAAAGCAAACTTCCGAAATAAAAAATTTAAAAAAAAAAAACATAAAAAGAAACTAGCAAACACAAGGTGGGGTCGCATACCCTAAATTCGATAAGGCAGTCCCGCAGAAAAGTGGACCCCTCTGATGGGGCAGACTTGATTTTATTAAGACTTGAATAAACATCAATTTCAATTTCTTCAATTCTCTGTGAGAATGTCTTGAACTGCAACAACAAAAATTTATAAACAAAATCAAGACAAGTAATAAATCACATTAATAACCGAAAAGATGAAGAAACTAAGTAAAAAAAAATTATTGAGATCATGCGTTGTGGGGGGGGAGAGCGAAAGCCTTACAACAAAACGGCGGCCATGGAGACCCGGGGATTTGTTGAGCGACTTAACCGCCCGAGCATGAGACGGCGTCGCCATGGTGAGACTGCCTGCCTGTGAACGGTTTAAATTTGCGTGGTGAGACTGTCTGCCCTGTGAATTGTTGCAGAGGTATCAGGGTTTTACCAATTTAGTTGTTAGGGTTTAAGAAAGAAGTGTGAAACATTAGCGGTTAGATTGAAAATATATAAATCATTTCGAGAATTTATATTTTGTTTTGACGGGCTTTTCATGGGCTTAGGCTTGGTCTTGATATTGGGCTGGGTTAATTGTCTGGGCTGGACTGGTTAGAGAAACAGAAATAGTAATTTTATAATCGTGTCCACTTCTTATTCTCTTTCTAAATTTATGTTTCTTACCCTTTTAAAAAAAGTGATTGTCTCCCTAGACACAATGGTTGTGCCTCTAGCCATTTATTTTCCATTTTTCACTCTTCAGATATAATTATATTAAAAAAAAGTTTAAAACATGCGGTGAAAATTGAGGACGTGCACGGTGAATTCACAATATTTTTTATTTTACCCCTCTAAAAAAACCTGGGGTGATTTTATATTTTTACTAGGTCACAACTATCTTTTGAAACCTCATTAGGGGTACAGATTGTTTTTGCATTTTTTTGTACATAAGAATTGCTAAAATAACCTTTCTCGTAAATAAAACAAAAACAACTTTTTGCTCGAGATTTTTGTGGTAATTTCATTTCTAAATGAATAATAAAAGTACTTTTGGCATGCTGGTTAAAGATGCTTATTTTATCGCTTGTATTCCTTTTTCATTTCTTTTTCCTCCTTCGAGAAGTATGTTTGATCGTGTTAGTTTTAATTCTTGTCTTTTTTATTTCTAATTTAATTTATTAATTTTTTATAAAAAATTTATTTATTTTTTATTTAGTTCATCGATTACTATTTGTCATGTATTATTTTATTAATTTTATTTTTATTCCTTTATTTCTAATGTTTTTTCCTTAGCTTTTTTTATTGAAATTTTATTGATTTTTAATTTCATCATTTAATCAAATTTTATGATATATTGATTTTTCTAATTTTGCCTCATTTTTTTATTTTATTAAAAATATTTTTCTTTTCAATTTAACCCTCCACTTACAGATATTATGTTGCCCTCTAGTTTATTTTTTGTTTTGATTTTCACCCCCTTCTTTTAATTATAATTGTTTGTCTTGTATCCTTTTACCTTATTGATTTTCTTTTTGTTTCATTTTTCAATGTTTGATTTCTTAGGAATTAGAATTCGTGTTTTTTTATTTATAGTACTTCTAATCTAATGGCTTGAATCATGAATTTAAAAAATTAATACAAGTTGTTATTTCTTCATGCTTATTTTTTTTTCAATTTCATCATTTTATATTATTTTAAAAAATATAATTACGTGATTATCTTTAAAATATTATTATTATTATTATTATTATTTTATCATCTACTTCCATTCAAGCTCGATCAAACTTGCAAATAAAATTGTTTAATTTTTTTTACTTTTTTCAATCGCTAATACATCACCTGGACTATTAATGTCTTTTTCTATTTTCCTATTCTAAGTTTGATTTTTATTTTAATTTATACCTTTTTAATGTATTTTTTTTAAATATTTTTTAAACTTGTGTTTTAGTTAATACCCCCGTTTATAATTTTTTTTACCTCGATTATTTAGCATTTTTATTTTTCTAAAATGTTTTATGTGTATTTAATTCTTTAAGATATTATTTTGATTTGTCTAAATTGTTTTTCATATCTTATATTGATGAGATTCATATTTTAAAATTTTAAAAATCATCATGCACAACAACCTTGTATGGTATTTTATAAATTAAGCTTTATGCGTGTTTGTATTTATATTGCTGTTTGATTAATTAAATAAAAATTTATCTCAATAAAGAAATTTAATAAACACAAAAAGGTGAATAGGATCAGATATCTTAAATGTATTTATCTTCTGATTTTTTTTCTAGTTTTGATTATAGTTATTGTTAATGATTTTTTTGTCTGTTTATATAGATATTTAATTGATTCATCGAATAAAATATTTGCATAAACTTTTCAATTTATATTTAAAAAAATACAAAAACATGTCAATAAAAGTTTATATATTCATTTTTTTTTAAAAAAACCCACAACCTATCACAAACTAAAAAATTAATATCATGGATTCACAAGGCACTTTTCATGATGTATTTTTTTCCTTTTATTTTTTTAAATCTGCCCTCCACTTAACCATTGTAGGTCACTCTAGGCTAATTTAATATCAAAAGACAAGATTGAAAGGCACGACATCAAAGTTAAAAAGCGAACGAAATGGATGGCTTATTTAAACTTTAGGATAAAAAATCTATCCTGCTCTTGAAAAGAAAACCAAAAAATGATGTTACTGGGAGTTATTTAGGCATTTTAAAATACTATATTTGTTATAAAAAAAATAAAAAGGCAAAACATCTTTTTTTATTTTATGATGTGCAATAAAATAACCCTTATACTGTTATATTTAAATTTTTTGAAAGCTTACGGTCATATGTATTTTTTTGTCATTTTACGAGTAGCCGGGTTACATACATACCATTAGGTTTGGATTTTCTATATAATTTCTGTAAAGGGGCATTCTTGTATTTGTGCTCAAGTTTTCTGTAATTTTTAGACGAGGTGTATGGGCTATTATGTAATTTAACATATAAAATTACTACTGAAAAGGATTGTTGATGCATGCATTGCACATATCTATGCACGTGGAGCCGCTTAATGGTCAAACATTGCTTTATATGGTGATATTTGATTTCTCTTAGTGCTGCCTTCTCGGGGAGGTGGTGCACGTGGCTAAAGGCTATTGAATTTAGCATTTGTGACATTTTCTTTTCACATTTTTCTCCCTCTGAATCCGCATTTAACATTTAAAACTTGAGAGTAGTCCCTCTAACATTTAACATTTCATTCTTTTTATTTGTATTTTTTATCCTGGGATCTTTAATAGATTTTTTATTTGTTTTTGGTCTCATTTTTCAATTTAAATTTTTTAGTTTTTCAGACTTGCTTCCTAATCTTTTTTTTCCTCTCTTGTAATTATTTTTAATTTCATCATTTAATCAAGATTTTTAAATTATTATACATTTTTATTTTTTAAAAATTTTTTTATGAAATTAATTTTTCTTTTCAATTTAACCTTTAAATTTAAAATTATCCATCCTCTTTTTCTCTTTTTTTTTAAAAAAAAATCTGGTTATTTTAATTGTTGTTTTTATTTTTAATATTTTTTGTGGTTGATTTTTTTTTAATTTCATACTCTAATATTTAACTTATTAAGATGTAAGATTCATCTTTTTTTTATTTATTTTTGATATTTTTGATCAAATAATCCGGGTTACGAGTTTTGTAAATTAATACGAGTTCATATCATTTTTTTATCTCACTAGTCGATGTTGATTTTTTTAAAAAATATAATTATTTTTTTTTGTTTTCTCTTTTATAGATTTATTGTGATATCATAACTCAATATGCGTGTTTAATGGATTAATCCATGTGAGCTTGCGTATTTTTTTTGGCATTTGATCGTTATTTTTTTTGTTTTATTAATTTTTTTAAATTAATTTTTTAATATTTAATATGTTAAAAATTAACTTATATGATTTTAATACGTGATACTTATAATCAAATGATCAAAAACAAAACATCAACATCTTTTTTTTAGACTTATGTTTCCATCCAATGATTCGTTATTTTTTTTTAAATAGATCTTTTTAGTCTTTTTGAGTCTAATTATATTGATCTTACAAATTTAACTCGTGGGTTAACGAGTTAACTCGAGAAGCTTAAGTTTTTTTTTTGTGATTTATAATTATTTTTTTATTATTATATATATATCATTTTACTATTAATTAAACTTTATTTTTTTAAAAAATTGTTTTTTTGATCAAAGGACTTGGAAACCAAACTTAATAAATCAATATTATTTTTTTTATCATTGAAGATTATATATTTTTAGTTCATATTTTTTTATTTAAAAAACAAAAATTATTTTTTCCTTCAAAAAATAAAAATGTATCCACTAACATCAAATTAAAAAAAGATGTTACAGCACTATAGTAAAAATTGGATGACATATTTGAGAATATGATTATTTTTTAATATTTTTTATTCAAAAATATATTAAAATATTTTTTTATTTTTTAAAAATTATTTTTGATATTATAATAATTAAATAATTTAAAAATATAAAAAGCATATTAAATTAAAATAAAAAATAAAAATATTTTTAAAACACAATAAAAATAACAGTATTTAGTTTCAGCTAGTAACTTTCCCTTTTCCCTTGCTTTCTCATCAACGCTATAACCAACCGGTCCCTAAAAAACCCAAATTCTCGCCTCCAGGCAAAATTAGGGTATTACGATGACGGATCGAAACAACTCCACAACCACTACTGCCGCCGTCACCACCACCAATAGTTCTGCTGCCAAGCCAATATGGATGAAGCAAGCAGAGGAAGCGAAACTAAAAAGCGAGGCAGAAAACACCGCGGCAGCGAAAGCGGCATTCGACGCGACATTCAAAGTATTATCAGATAAGGCTGAAAAAGCTGTCGATTCGGATTCCGAGGAGGAAGACGCGGAGAAGGATTTGGCTAATAAGCCAGTGGGACCAATTGACCCCGGGAAGTGCACGGCGGCAGGTGCTGGCATTGCTGGTGGGACCGCGTGTGCACCAGCTACGTTTGTGGTTGTTACTAAGGATGCGGACGGGAGGAAAGTCCCGAATGGAGGCGCGGTGATTAGGGTTAGGGTTTCGCCGGGAGTGGGAGTTGGGGGGACGGAGCAGGAAGGGGTTGTGAAGGATTTGGGAGATGGGACTTACACGGTTACGTACGTGGTGCCGAAAAGAGGGAATTATATGGTTACTATTGAGTGTAATGGGAAAGCTATTATGGGGAGTCCTTTCCCTGTGTTCTTCAGTGCAGGTGTATATATTTACGGCTATGGAATTTGGTGTTTTTTTTGTTAGTTATACAGTGCCTGGTAATGTTGATTGCAGTAATGAGTTTGTTTATAGGTATTTGTCTATCATTTCAACACCCTTATCGGCAGCATGTAGATGGCACTAACATGTAGGCTATTCCCGGTGTTGCTTGGTCTTGTTGCTCATTTCTGCAATTTTTTGAGTATGTGGTGTCTTGATCCTTTAGTACGTTTTGGGGGAGGGGATTAGTTTAAATTGGAGTCATACTGTTTTGATACTTTGGGAAATTTGGAATATTTTTGAAAATAATAACTGTTATGATAATCGGTTCCTGATGTTTTTCTATGTGAACACCATGTTTGTTACCTATCTTTATTTGGTTTATTTATGCATATGGGCATGTGCAATTTCTTTTGCATGGACGTGAAGGAATTATGGGGATATTTTCTTTTGTGGTTTGTTAAAGAAAGAAAAGTTAATTGAGGATGATTTTCATGGTTAAACGGTCACTAATAATTTTGAGATCGAGGAAAACTGTTTGTATCAGTCGTGTTTCCTCACCATCCAATTCATCCTCAAATTGTCACCTACTTGTTCTTTATACATTTATTCTTTCTATTCTTCTTTAACACTTTTAGGTATTGAATTGTTGTCGTGTTGACAGGCACTTCAACTGGAGGTTTGCTGGGTATGGCTCCTACAACTACGTTTCCAAACCTTGTGAATCAGACCATGCCCAACATGCCAAATTACTCAGCCAGTGTTTCAGGGGCATTCCCTGCTTTCCTAGGAATGACTCCAGGCATTGCTTCAGGTGCTTCAGGTGGTGCGATTTTGCCTGGAGTTGGAGCATCACTTGGGGAAGTTTGTCGAGAGTACCTCTATGGCCGGTGTGCAAAAATGGATTGCAAGTTGGGCCACCCTCCACACAGTTTACTCATGACTTTGTTGGCCCCAACAACTACAATGGGGACTCTTAGTCATGCGCCTATGGCACCTTCAGCAGCTGCAATGGCTGCTGCTCAGGCTATTGTTGCTGCCAAAGCTCTTCAAGCTCATGCTGCTCAGGTGCAAGCACAAGCTCAGTCAGCCAAAGATTCATCTGGTATCCTTTTTTTTTCCTTATTAGCTGTTCATGCATGTATCAGATAGCTTTTATGGATCCTTTTCTTTCCCATTACTTAAGTTATTGATTTTACTTGTGCCGTGCTTTGGTTTAAGTATTTTTCTCCCTTCATTTTTGTCCAAAGTTCTTACTGCTGAGCATTTATCCTCTTGCCAGGCTCGACTGACAAAGCTCAGAAGGAGGATGCACTGAAGAAAACACTCCATGTTAGTAATCTCAGCCCGCTTCTGACAGTGGAACAGCTGAAACAGCTGTTTAGTTTTTGTGGCACAGTTGTTGAGTGTGCCATTGCCGACTCAAAACACTCTGCTTACATAGAATATTCAAAACCTGAAGAAGCAACTGCTGCTTTGGCCTTGAACAACATGGATGTTGGGGGCCGACCTTTGAATGTTGAGATGGCTAAATCTCTTCCTCAGAAACCTCTTTTGAATTCTTCACTTGCTTCATCTTCTCTACCGATGATGATGCAGCAAGCTGTTGCCATGCAACAGATGCAATTTCAACAGGCTTTGATTATGCAACAAACTATGACTGCGCAGCAGGCAGCTAACAAAGCTGCAACAATGAAGTCTGCAACAGACTTAGCAGCAGCTAGAGCTGCAGAAATAAGCAAGAAGTTAAAAGCTGATGGGCTTGTCATTGGAGAAGAGGAAACAAAAGCAGAAACCAAGTACGTCACTCTGTCTCTTGCTTTCTTTTAAAGTAGATCAACAATGATAATTTGTTGATAGTTTGTATCAATATTCTTTGGTTTTGCCATACATTAAGATTTTGAAATACATAAATACTGCAACGAGTCTTCCATATAAGGATCATGATTTAGATTACTTGTTGTTTTTATTTGCTATAGTTCTCCCTCCCCTTTTGCTTTTTTATCTGAGAGACTTGGTACAAGAAAGGAGCACAAGGTTGTCATAGTATGGTCTTGTACTACCATGGCTTTCTATCTTTCTCTCCATCCATATCCATTAGCCTTAACGAAATCTTTTGTCAAACAAAGTTGCTTGAGTACATGAAGGACCGATTGGTTGCTTATCAATTGCTATTGCAATAGTTATTTAACTAGATTTGTGGTTTGTGCTCTGCCGCAGGCCGATCAATTTTTTTTTTTATGTTAAAAAGAAATGCCAAGGAAAATAAATCTAAGACCCTGAGTTTAATTGGTAATTTAAATAATATGAATAAAAAATGCAACCACAATAAAGAAATTGAAAAAAAAATGACAAAAAAAATGATAAAAAGAACCTAACCTGAGCCCATTCATAGAATCAAATAATCTAATGTTGAATGATAAAATTAAAATTAAAAAAAAAACAGAAACAAAAAACCCAGTTAAACTAGGTTAACTCACAAACTCTGTAATCTTGAATATAAGATTGAGATAATCTTGTAGAAAGAAAAGCAAGAGAAAAAGTTCGAAGATCAATTTCTTATACATCAAATGAGAACATGTAACTCTATAAAAAGAAAAATAAAAAGGAGAAAGCTGGAGCTCAATCTCTAGCTAATAGAATGTTGGAGGATGAAAATGAAGAAAAAAATATAAGTAAAAAAAGGTTGAAAAAACTTAATTCAAGCCCACTTGGGACAAGATGCAAAATCCTATTCTCAATCATGATACCACAGTAACCATGTTTGAAAGCAAACTGAATAAAATAATGAAGTTCAATTATCTAACAACCTAATGATGAGCTTAATGATGAAGGATAAAAATAAAAGGAGAACTTTAATTAAAAAAAGCAATGGAAAAAAAATATGAGTTAACTCAAGTTAACTTGCTAACCTTATGACCATGGATACAAGATCAAGATAACCTTATAGAAAGAAAAGGAAAAAAAAGTATGAAGACTAATTTCTAATAAATAAAATGTTGAAGGATGAAATTGTAATAAATCAATTTAAAAAGGACAAAAAAGGTCTACTTGTGTTAAACTTTGAAATCGGTAACTTTGATCATTAACCCGAGACTAACCCCATAGAATGCAAATCGTACAAAATAACAAAGGAAAAAAAGATGAAAATAAGAAAACATAAAGCTTAAAAAAAGAGAGGAAAAATCAAGCAAATTCGAACGATTCTTTTAAATCTGGTCTAATCTCTAAAACTCGCAACTTGGGAAATCCTGGATTCGGGTTTAATCAAGAAGTTTAACCACTAATCAATTTAATTTTAAACGATGAAATCGTGAAAAAAATATCAATATAAAAAACTTGTCAAAGCAAAAAAGATAACAATAAAAAAAATTGATAAAAAAAACTCAAGGAAGAATAAATTAGAAAAGAAAAACAATCTAAAAAATAATCCCAAGCAAAGTAAATTGCAATAAAAAAACAATGGGTGAAATTGAAAAACACTTGTTATTTAATAAATTATTAAAAAATTTAAAAAATAGTAATAAAAATAACAATGACCAAGTGTGAAAGAAACATAAATTGTAGGGGTTGGTATGATTTTTTGTAGGGGTTGATGTTAAACTAGAGAAAGAGAGAATAAAAATAAGTGGTTGTTGCACGTGCCAAACCAGAGGTACCTTTGTGCCGCCCCATCATGGAAATCAGCATTTAGTGGTTGGACAAACCTACACGGGCCGCTCAAAGGGCATAATGGTTATCCATTCACTGGAGCGTGCATATGATTTTCTTTTAATAAATATTTAACATATGATCATCAATTCCAATAATGTCTTTGAGTAACCTTTAAATTAACAATAAAATCAATGATAAAGGTCAAAAAAAAAAATCCTTATGAGAGAGTTATGTTGATTATGTCTTCCCGATTAACAAAGTAATTTAACTATTTCAAAAAAATTGAAAAGACCATAATCCTTTTGATTGAAAGGCATTATAATTTTTTTTAGGGGTAAATTAGTAAATTCATCATGCAAAAAATGAATTTACTAACCTCACCCCGCAACAATTATATCATAGAGGAAAAGACGACATTGCTTCCAATGTTTAGCGCGAATGCTTTTTGGGCCAGGGGCAATTTAATCTAATCATGATTTCTATGAATAGTGATGTGTTCCTAGAGCTACATTAACAACTTCTCCTTCTTGTTTAGGTTTTTGTTAATAAACATAAACCTTTGTATCTTCTTTCACTTAAGCATGCAATTATGAGAATCGTTTGATGATTGTTTTCAATTCGTGTGACAAACAAACTAGGTAACCCTAATTAAAACTTGAAGGATATATTCCAGGATTTTTTTCTCCACTGATGAGTTTACTGCCTCTTGCAGGTCACCATCCCCACCTCGAGCAAGGTCTAGATCCAAGTCGAGATCACCAATTAATTATCAAAGAAGGTTGAGGTCACCTTCTTACTCACCTCCATCTCGCCGCAATAGAGACTGTAGATCTAGGTCTCCCTTGAGATTTCGTTATCACTCAAGGTATAACTATGGAAGGCGATCATATAGAGATAGTAGAGATATTGTTGATAGAATGAGAAGGCAGGATTCGGATAGATCACGTGGTCGTCATTCACCTGTTTCAAGGAGAAGTAGAAGCAGGAGTGCAAGCCCTCAAACAAGAAAGTCTTACATGGATGATTTAGGCTCGCCAAAACATCGCCAAGAAAGCTCAGCTCAAAGATCAAGAAAAGCAGCTGACAGTGGTTCAGGATCACCTAGGAGTCATGGGGGACGTCGATTATTCCGAAGGAATATCACAGATAACAAACTCAGATACAGAAGGCACTCACGCTCTAGGTCCAAATCTGTGGAAGAGTCCAATGACAGAGTGAATGAAATCCAAGACAAAAAGTCAAAGCAACACGAGAGGAGATCTAGGTCATTATCTGTGGAGCTTAAACACCATGGCAGGAGGCCATCTCATAGAAGTTCAGATGAAGATGAATCAAATCACAGAAGCCGGTCCAGGTCAAAATCTGTGGAAGTTAAACGCCATTCCTATGAGAAAATCGACAAAACTGAGGATGGGAGGCTGAAGCATCGTGATAGGAGGTCCAGGTCAAAATCTGTTGATGATAGGCACTGTTACAAGGAGAGAGGAAATGAAAGCAGGGATAAAAAAACAAAGCATCGAGATAGAGTGCGGTCTAGGTCAGTATCTGCTGAGTCAAATCATCACAGAAGAAGTAGGTCATCGCCAAAAGGTAGGGATGAGAGCAAGTCAAAGCACAGACGGCGCTCCAGGCCAATATCTCCAGAAGGCAAGCGGCGTTCCAATCACAGGATAGATGAAAATAAAGATGAAAAGTCTAAGTACTGCAGTAAACGAAGGTCAGTATCAGCTGAAGGTAAACATATCAGATCTCCAAGAAGTTTAGAGGAAAATAAATCAAAACGTAGGAGGCACTCTAGATCAAAATCTGCAGAACACAAGCGCCACTCAAAAGATGAGGAGATAGAAATAGGAGAAAATGAAACTCGTCATAAGCATACATCGGACAAAACAGAAGATGCCAATGAGGAAGAAAATTCTTTTATGGACAAAGAAAAATCTAAAGATTGTGATTCAAGGGAACAGGTGGAAGACATGGTAATGGGGGGCAAATGTGTGCTGAATTTAAGCAATGAAGAACCAATGTTACTGAAAGCTGAGCATCCCACAGCTGAACTGGAATGGTAATGACTACCACTGTGAGAAAAAATATTTTTCAATGTTGTTGTTGACCTTTAATTAGCTTAGATCCTTTGCCTGGTTTACAGAATTTGAAGAGCGTTAGAGAACCAAAGTTAATTCTTGAGGAGAGCAGAGTCTAGAAGGCTCGGTAGAGAAGCTGTATTTCATAGGCGGCTGTGTTTGTGCCATGCTTCAATCTGAGAAGATCCAATCTGAGAAGCTCGCAGAGATGCATGAACTTAAATACTGCAAAATCAGCCTTTGCTTGCATGATGGGCGATTCTTATAGAAGAATTTTTGAATGTTCTTTGGTTGTTGGATTTTTCTGCCAGCTTTGGCTCCTCGTAAATATGAGCACTTTGTGTTTGTTTATCTTTTGCAGGTTCACTTGTAACATGTTGGAACTAGAGTCTTTAAGGCCCGAGCTGACTCATGATAAGGATTATATGTTTCAAACGGTGTTCTGCTGTCATCTGCATCAACCATTCAATCTTTCTAGCAAGCTTCTATTACTGCTAGATGTATGTTGGACTATTACTACCTCTATTGCTAACTGTGGACCTTTTTTTTGATAAAAATGTTTATTTGAGGAATTATTTCTATTTTCAGTTATCTTTCTTCTTGCTTCTTTTAAATTTAGCGTGATATATATATGATTTCATATGCATCTTTAGTCTTAGGTCCTTTGATGGGGTGGTATAAAGTAATGTTTTATTACATAATTGCAGTAGCATTTAACTAGTGAACCTGCTATATTACTGTGTTTTGGATCATAAGCATGACCGGTGCATGAAGAAATTAAAGCTTGCTGTAGTTCTGGTGTTCATGCCCAACCTACATGATTTAGTGCTATTTCCATGTACAGTTTTCATCTCCTTTCATCATTGTTCAAAGTGTAAACGTATAGTATATGTGGTAGATAGGTTGATAATAGGTTAAGCATTTATTTATGTTTGATGGTGTGGTGGGCGGTCATACCCCATATACATGCAGGTTATATGTGATGTTTCTGTTGGAGCGGCGGAGATCAATGACAGGATTGTTGATATTTACTGATGTAAATGAAGGTATGCAGTCAGTAGAGTGAGACACCTATCTGTTAAGCCTTCCACCAGTCATGGAATTTTGGGACTGTTGTTAATAACTCAATTGGATGCATCTCTCTGAAGTCAATACTTGTGTAACTGTAATAATATGTTTTAAAACCTGGTGCCTTATTCCTTTTTCTTTTTCTTCTCCTCCTCCTCCTCCCTTTCTTTCCTCCTTCCAAAGGTGTGTCTGCGTTAGTGAAGCTGCTTTTGAGGTCAAGTGAAACCAGAGTTACTTGGATGCATAGCGGCAGTTGCACAGTGTTGTGCATGAGCAGATTGGCTGACAAAATTTTTCGGCGAAATGCAGATATTTTTTTTACAGGTAATTTCTATTCATCTGCCAGGATGAGTTCTGTCTCATGATAAAGCTTCACCGATGCTTGTCCCATCCTAGCCATATCTCCCTTGCATGGCAATGCCTAAGCAAAAGAGTGGAGCAGCATCGCGCTGTGTAGGAAGAAAATCAACGAAAGGAGTTGGCTCATGAATAAAACATAGGAATTGCATCATTTTGAGTCTGAAGTAAATCAGTATAGCTAAGATAAAATTTTCAGAACAGACATGTAAAATCTTCAAAGTTACCAATTTAAGTAATTAACACTGGACATAACTGCTAATCTGATAATAATAATAATAAGAAGAATAATAAAAAGGAAGCCAAATTAAAGCTACAAACAAGCATTGCCTTCTTCCGGATCGTGTTCCACTACTTTATCTGCACTGAAGGAGACATGTTTAACAAGCTCTATTCATTAAGAGTGATCAGAAAATTGTGCAAAATTTAGAGGGGAAATGTCAGGGATTTACTTGTAAATGTGCATTTACAATTAAAACACTTGAATAAAAAAGGGTGACGGATTCTTCCTTAGGACACATGAATTCGCAGAATCCTGTCGAATCTGTTTTGTTACGCGTTTTAAACTTTATTTATAGAAAATATTGTACAGCAAAACTTTGCTTGCTATCCCGTACTTCAAAAGCTAATATTTGAAGGGATGAACAGGTTATGCTTAATTAAGACAGTAGAATTGCATTGGGTTTCTAGCGAGCATATTTGTGTGTGTGTGTGTTGTGTGTGTGAACAGTTGAAACTTTGAGAAGAAGCCTTCACACCGTATTGGGCTTTTCATGAATGCATTTTAGACTAAAATATGATGGGATTAAATATAGGTTTTTATCTTTAGTCTTGATTATCCCAGAAAAATAAGTTATTTGTTGAAATAAAAAGTATTTAAGTTAGTAAATATAAGAGAGAGAAATAATATATAGAAAAGAGAAATATAATGAGGATAATAACGAATGTGTGATTACTGAATGACCTAGTGTGAAGTTCTTGAACAAGGTTATTGTTTATTTCTATGTTTTAAAAGTGTTTAAAAAAAATATTTTTTTTATTTTTAAATTAATATGTTTTTAGTGTTTTTAAAATTATTTTAATGGGTTGATGTTAAAAATAATTTTTAAAAAATAAAAAAAATCATTAATATATATTTTAATATAAAAAAATATTTAAAAACAACAGCAACCATATGATATAAGTTTAAATGACGTGTACTTGCTTTAAATGCTTATATGGTTATCAAAAGTATTTATATGCTGTTTTCACGTCATCATACCTCGTGAAGTGTAAAGAGTAGCGTTGCAAATACTTTGTGATGCTCAGAGTAACAATGGAGAGCGACCTCGTTATAAGTGGAAGGAAATGAAGATTGTTGGTGGAGAGATTGATTCTCATCATTAATTTGTAGTGCTCGTTGTGCTATTGATACAGAGGTTGGATGTTTCCGCTCTGCATGAGGAGGTACGCAGGTGTGTGCTATTCCTACACAGAAATTTTGCGTGCACAAGGTGTGCATGCAATAAATAGTAGGTGGTGTGTGATTTTTTGGAACTAGAAAAAAATAATACTTTGAGGTCTGTTTTGAGGCTGGTATTGGACAGTTTGAGGTGTACCTGAGTCAGTGACGGAGTCACAACGAAAAAAAACTGGGCAATTGCCCCCTTAATCATTTTTTTTTAATATTTGTTACATTAAGATTTTAATATAATAATTTAACAATTTTAATTTTTTTTATCAGTCATTAATTGATCTAAGCTCATCATCTATCTTTTTGAACTATTATTCTTGTATCTTTTCTTTCTATAAAATTTCTCGCTAACTCCTAAACTATTAATTAGTTAAATAAGTAACATCTTACATTTTATACTTTATACTTTAGTTGAGTTTTTTTTTATTCTATTATCTCATTTTAGTTTTATTCCTTTGTAATTAGTTATTAAAAATATTAGAGTTCATGATCATTTATGAATTTGTTAAGTTAGTATGTGTATGGATAATATTATATGCATATGAATAAGAATTGAAACGAGTTTTGATGAATTGATATGTATTTTGTTATGAATTTCATATAAAAAATAATAGTGATCAACATACTAGTGATTAAAAATAAAATACTAAACAACTTAAAAAATTAGGGGTGCGATAAAAAAATTAAAAAAAATATTAATATTAATATTTATATTTAACCCATTTGTATAAAACAACAAGTCAACAAAGAATTGTTGCAAAAAAATTCACTAATTCCTTGGAGATTTAGAAATATATGAATGAAAGTTTGATTGTATATATTGAAAAATAATATCTTTAATGAAATTAAGAATGAAGTCATCATGAAACAATTTTAAAATATAAAAATTCAAAAAAATAATTATACTATAAGTTTTTTTATTTTAAAAATATTTTTAAATTAATTTTGCTTGACATGAGTTAGTACATATATTTCAAATTGATTTTTTATATATAACATGTTTATATAATATATAATATCAAATATTTATTAATAATTTTTTTTATTTAAATTTTTTTTCATCATTGTTGGAGTGAATGACCTACTTTAGCAGCTAGAATTATTTTTTTTTTGTTTCAAGAAAAAAAAATGTGCACGGTCACAAATAAAGGCCTAATTCCTCCAATTTTGAGGAGGGTGAATGGAGTGAAGGTAGAACTAGAGCGTCTATAGAAAGAGAAGGGTCATTGTAAACTCTCTTTTGTTTCAATATATAATAATCCAGGTTAAGCACCAAACATGGCCAGTTGAACCTGACTGTGTGTTACACTATATTCTGTAGCTCTCCCAAGTCCCACCCACCCCCTTTAACATGACTTGTGATCAGTGATCTTTCTAAATATCAAATAAACCGACCCAATCAGTTTAAATAAAAATGAAAAAGGCTGATGATGCTATAAATAGCGATTTTTGTCTTTTATTTTTTTTTGTTTTTAAATTAAAGTTAGCAGTTGTTCTTTCAAGATTTTTGCCTCTCCGATTTGGATGAGAAATTTAATGCTGTATATTTTTTTAAATTGTTTTTTCTCCTTTTCTTTTATTCTTTTTAGTTTTCATTAATTTATATTAATCTATTTTGTTAAACTTTTTAGTGAATTATTTAAGAGAACTAAATGCAATTTTAATACCTATACTTGCCGGCTTTAATAGTTGGTTTTTTTCCCTCTATAGTTTCTTTCTACTTAAGTTTGAAAAATTATTTTGGTTATTTTATCGACCCAACTGAAAATACTCATTTGAGATAAAAGGATAAGATTAAAAGATATAGGAAACGTTTCGGATTTAATTAATAAGACAATTGAAAGTGAAAATGAATATATTGCAGGAGACTTGTTTACATGACCCCAGGCCATTCATTGGAAATACAGAGGATAATTTGGATGCCCTTTATAGCAATCACAAACCTCCGCCAAGCAAACAGCAGGCAGCGACAAGATTTGACGAGTCAGATTGGATAGGATGCATTATCCTACACTACAAATGCTACTGAACAAATTGTGATAAATGACCTTGCATATATATATATATATATAATGTGCTAGTAATTTCTACTGATAATTATTATACTTGTTTCACTAAAACCCGAGGCTATTGCACCTAGTAAATAGTAACAAGCCTATAAGATAGACATGGAATCGTTTTCTTGAAAGATTAAAGCTGGCTTGACCTTTCATGGTGCAGAGGGTTAACAATTTTTTATTTTGATTTTTACTCATCTTGTTTCTCTGTATTTTGCATGTCTGGTTCACTCGCTGAATCTGTCCCCTTTTCCCCTTTCAAAAACATCACTTTCTTCGTAGAAAACAACAACATTATTTTCAAGAGCATATGGCCTTGGTGGGCTAGCAAGAAGTTCTCTGTCTTTTTGAAAGGTGAAGGTGGCAAGTTGCAAGCCCCCCGCTGTGTTTACCACTCTGATGAGATCTGACTAAATCGAATAACGGAGGCAATCATGAAGGTCAAGTAAAGGGTTCTGTCTTTGCTTTCTTTTTATCATGATATTAAATATCTAAAAATAGAATGTTTTTAAAAAATATTAAAGAATGTGTGCTTATACAAATGCAATCTAAACTTCAATTTCCCATAATTTATTTCTTATTTGCATAGTATGCTTATCGACAATTTCCCTTTACAGCAACAAGAGAACTAATTTTCTAATTTTTGTCATAATAAATATAGGTTTTTCAGTTTTTTTATTACATCAAGGAGGTTGGAAGTCAATTTTTTTTGAATGGAGGAGATATCAATATTAATTAAGGGGGGTAGTTGGAGTATAATATCAGTCGTTTTTTATTAGAAAATATATTAAAATAATATATTAATTTTTTTTTGATATCGTTATATTAAAATAATCTAAAAACATAAAATAAATATTTTTTTTAAAATTATTTCAAAAGCTTTTTTAAAACTAAAAAGCAAGCAAATCTAAATTATAACTCATTAGTTCTATAGGTTGACATGAGTATGAAATAAAAAAATAATTAGCTTTTAATAAATGATTAGATTAATATAAATGGGAGACAGGTAGTGTTTGTTTTAATACATATTTCCAAATTTATTTTTTTAAACCATAACTAAAAAAGCCACTATAATACAAAATAAACATAAAATACATTGATAGTTAATACTTCATCTCTTAACTATAAAAAATAGATAAAATGATATGTGTGTGTGTATATGTATATATATGTGTGTGTATATATATGTATGTATATGTCATTTTATTCTATACCAGGCATGCGGGGCTATGCTCTACGGACAAAGGAATGCCGTTGTATTAAATTAGGTATGCGGGTCTCTGCCCTATGGACAATGCAAATCATATAAAACTTTAATTTGATTTAATAATTATTTACTACATTCCAAAGTTGTATTTCACCGCTTATCATATGACGCATCAATTTGTATTCCATACTCTTTATTTTAATATTCGAACCAGTACTTAACGGTAGGAAATAAAACTAAATTATTTTCTTGCAAAGTGATTGAAATAAATAAAATATTTTTTATTTCAAATTTTTTTTAAAGCAGAATAATACAAAGAGAGAAGTAGACCAATTGAGGAAGTTTGATCAAAGAAGAAAAACTAGATTACTTGATTATTTCTTATACAAAAAGACTAATTTATAATTAACTTAGAAAATAAAATTATTTAAAAAATAAAAACAAATGAAATCCATTAAAATATCTATATTTTTCACAGCGCACGAGAAATGATTCAATATACCAAATACTATATCCTGAACTCTCGTGTGATCTCTAAATAATGGTGGCGATGGATTCTATGTTTATTTGAAAGGGGGGAGTGCAGTGCATTGCCGAGTGTGTGCAACAATTTCTGAAAAGATAAAACAATTTGGAGAAGAGTGTGGAGCTCAAGTAGGGACTAAATTAAAATTATAATTGAAAATTAGATATTAAATATATGATTTTAAAACAACAAGGACTTATGCCACTTTTACTAGACTAGTGGGACTAAGTTATAATTTACTCCAGAAAGCTTTTAAATAATAATAATAAAAAAAAAAAAGTCAACTATAAAAAACCCACCCAGAATCTATCTCTCTTGTAAAAAACCAGTACACGGGCTTGTAGGAGAGAGAGATGCGTTGCTATGGATTAATGATCCCAGGAAGCGAAACCACTCGCTTCTATTCATCACCATTGAAGCCTGAGTGGAGCCCAATTCTGCGGTTTAAACCCGTTTCAAGAATCCCGATTGGGTCATTCAAAACCAAAACCACAATCAGTGCAAAAATCACCACAGAATGGGGTCAGATGACCTTGTATGAGCTGCTGGGCATACCCGAATCGGGGACATTTCCTGAGATAAAACAAGCGTACAAGCAATTGGCTAGAAAGTACCATCCAGATGTTTCACCTCCGGGTCTGGTCGAAGAGTATACCCGGAGGTTTATTCGGGTTCAGGAGGCTTATGAGACTTTATCGGATCCAAGAATGAAAGAGATTTATGATCGTGATATGGCTAGAGGTCTTCATTTAGCTTTCTCTGCTAGGAGACGCTATCCATATCAAAATGATGAGGTATAGTTTTTTCTTTCATATATTTATTTTATCTGTGCATGCAGCTAGTTTTGTGTATTTTTTTAATTATTTTTTATTAAGATTGTGATATGGGTTTTTGGTTTTTTATTTTCAGAGTGATTTTTTTTGTTGTTGTTGTTGTTATGGTCTGATTTCAAGTGGGTACGTGTTAGTATTTTTTTCTTCTTCCTTTTGAATTCTCTGGGTTTTTCTTTTTCTTTTTCTTTTTAATTTTTTCGATAGATTATCGCTTCTTTTGGGCTTAATTTGGTGTGTTTAATCTTGGTAAATTGATTTCTTTTTGAAAAAAAATGTTGTCAGATTGGGCTCATGGTGTTTTTTTTTTTTAAATAAAAATTATTGGTTGTTTGTGCTAGGTGGCCTGGAAGAAAGGAGGGAACTTTAAAATTATGTGTTTCTGTGTTTGATGAATTGGTGCTGCTGACAAAGTTTTGTAGAAACTCTCAAAGTATTGATTAGTAAAGAATCAGAGAATTAAGTTTTGTTTTCTTCAATCCTTCTGTTTAGATCTTCTCTCAACTTTCATCCTAGTGAGAATTTTTGTTTTTGTATTTAAGTGCTTCAATTTCATTGTTTGATTGAATAAACATTTGGAATCTTAATAAAGTCAGATCGCTTTGATTTTGGTAGATAGTGAAGCTGTACATCGGATACTGGGCACTTATGTAATAAAGTACCAGTTAGGCTGTTCTATGTCATCACTTGATGTTTACTGGGTTTGTTTTTACAATCAGGAAATGGAAGGGAGAAGTGAATGGAAGAATTGCTGGCAGTCTCAGCTATCAGAGCTGAAGAGAAGAAGCACGAACAAGGATGCTGGTGGCAGCAGCATGTCATGGGCAGCTCGAATGAGGAGACGCAGGGAAGGATTATCTGAAGAACTTTAGATAGGTATATACTTGTCTTTATTGAGATGCTAATTCAAGAACTGTCTGGTTAGCATTGCCATAAGCAGCAATAAAGTTATATCAGCATGCTAACCAAACAGTTATCCGAGATCGGAAATTGTAGAGTTGTTTCCATGACTTACTGCCCATTTTACGCTGTACATAAAGTTCACTGCTATTGCTTGCTCCTTCAAGTGTTGTCTCCACTGCTGAAGCTAGAATTAGTGTCTGAAATATATCAAGTTTTGAAGCATCTCTCTTTCATTTCATTCCTCCTTCCCCTATCTTTTAATTTCTCTGGTGTTTTGTGTCCGCTGCGTGCTGAAGTTCATGTAAACAAGATGGCTGTGATGTTTCGTGGAGAATGCTTTCGAAATGCATGGATGTATGAAACTTGAGGTTGTCTTTCATTGGAGGCTGCTATTATTCGCGTTTTCTTCTTAGCAAAAATTATAGGAGAAGAATCTTGATTCAGTGTTTTCCATTCTCTCCAGGATTTCCTTGGAAATTTAATTTTATATGTAATTAGTGGTATAGATAAATATATGTTGGCCGGACTCTGGAGAGTGATCGGCATCCTTATCTGAAGCCCTGCTGGTTCCCTTTGACCAAGTTCACACTTATCTTAGATGTAGCTAATCATGTGAAGCAATGGTTCATAATATTTCTAAATTTGGTTGTGTAATTTCAAGGTTTAATGTAATGGACTGTTGCTATATTAGTGATTCGTTACGTTACAAGTATCGCATAAAATATTGTAATCATACAAGGATTTATAATTGCAAAAGGGATTTGCATCACGTGTCGGCCGCCTTCTGGCGGTGTGCGAGGCTAACTACAATGATTTTTATCATATCATTTGATTTATTTTGATGTTTTTTCGGGTCAGAAAACATAAAGACAACAATGCATTTAATTGATATGATATGGGCACAAGATTCTAACTACCTTATATTTGAATTGCTAAATATAATTTCATCTTTCATGATTTTGTGACTTATTTAAATTAATTTTATTTTCAGGGGTAAAAAAATTTATTTTTTGATAAAAGATAAACTTTACCGTAAAGAAAAATACATTTATAGTAGACGATTTTGGCTCTGAATACCATGCTTATTTATATTTTATTTTTACCAGAAAAATTTCCTTTTCTTTTTTATAATTTCATCCGTGTGAGGTTTGCCCATAACAATTTTCTTGATTAATAATTATGATTTAAAAAAACAGGCTTTTATTTTTTAATTATGACTTATAATCATGCATAAGTTGATGATTCATTTAGTTAAATACGTGCATGATTTTAAAATTTATTATCTAGTTTATTTCTAAAAAAAATCATTAAGGAGAAAATCATTTTTTGGCTAAATAAAATGTATTTCTTGCTGTGAACCTCCGGTTATATGACCATGGGGAGCTAAGATAGGGAAATATTTGTCTTGTTAGGATCGCTTGGGTACAAAAAAAATAATAAAAAATACTTTAAATCATAATAATTAAATACTATTTTCATAAATAAATAGATATTATTAATGACCGATGATGATGAGGGTTCAACACCTGTTTAATATTGCATTTTAAATAAGGGGGGCTAAAATTTAATTTTTTTATTTTTTTCATTGTCTAATAAAAAAATTATTATTTTAATATATTTTAAAATAAAAAAATAATCATTACAAAACTTTACCACCGGAAAAAAAATCCAAAGAAAACAGATTATTGATGCAGGTGCGGTTGGAGTTGATTGGTGGGCCATTCTTGGAAGCCATGATTGAAACATCTAGCTACTTGGTGGCGAGAGAAGTCCCGGCATGTTCAAGGCAAGTTGCAGAACAAGCCTCGGGCCGACAGTGGGACCCTTTTACTGATTCAACCTAGATCAGCTTGACTTCTCTTCCAAGATATTAACCTTTCTAGGAATCTAAACTGGCTTTTGAATCTCTGATTGGAAACTATTATTCAAGTTGGTTGCATGTGCTCGGGATTGACGAGATCGCCTCAAAAACGATGTTTTTTCAATTTTTTTTTAATGAAACATGCTGGCCGGGATAAAAATTAAAAATAAAATAAATAAATGATGTTATCATGAATAAAACGGGGGTTTTGTTGCCCTTTTACATCCTTTTTAAACATAGTTAAAAAATTAATTAGGAAAAAAAAGGCGTACTTAATGAGTTGTATTGTAGATAATTACGCATTAACAGCGTCTTCCCATTAAACATTTGTTGCTACACTTAATTTATTAATTAATTACGTTACTGGAACAATGCAATTTATCGAATATTTATTTGCTATTTTTTAAATATTTTTTAATGTGTTATTCAAAAAATAATTTTTAAATATTTACCAAAAATAAATATCTGCAAAAATCAAGTCTGAGTTTTCATACATGCTGTACATAGAAGTAATTCTAATTTTTTTTTTTATGATTGGTCATGTTTAAGGGTTTTGAATAATACACCCCTAAAAATTGATCGTGCTCAATTTTTTTTTTTATTTATATGGGGTGTCCGGGCCAGCTTACGCGCATCACAACTAATCCTCACGGCCCACTGAATACCCTGCAAACCCAGTAGGCATGTAAGACACCGCGGGGGTGACAGGTATGCACGTCAGGGCTCGAACCCAAATGTAGTGAAAAGAGACAAACCCTTTCTACCGCTAAACCAAGCCCTAGAATGCTCAAGTTTTATTTGGCCAGCTAAGTGCTTGAGTTATCAAGTCATGAATCAATTGATTGGGTCAGGGATTGACACTCTAAATTAATAATATATGAAAATATTATAATTTGTTGCTCGCAAATGTTCATAATGGGTTGACACTTTTTCAAAGAGACTAGACACCAACATAATCGTTATTTATTGTGCGAGTGCCGTGCAACGTAAAGAGTGTTGGGGAATCCCGACCGGTGATGTTATGATATTTGCTCATAGGAGGCCAAGCACACTGACACAATATTTAACGTGGTTCGGCAAAACCGCCTACATCCACGGGAGAAGTCAATAGATTTAGAGATAGAGAAAGAATACAAAATAAATACATGGAGGAGGAGGATTACACCCTCTCATACTCAACTCTCACCTCTCTTTGCTGCACTTGCAGCTGCTGCAATGGCAGCAAGGCTGCTGCCATTGCAGCTCTCTCTTCCTCTCTACTCTCTTCACATTCTCACAATTCTCTTCTCTCATTTTGCTCTCTAACATATGCCTCTATTTATAGGCATTCATGGAGGCTTTTCTTCAACAAAGGTGGCTGCCAACTCCAACTCTTCTTCAACAATGGTGGCTGCCAACCTTTGACATCTTGTATGAATGCACATGTTTGGTGCAATACCAAATGGTTGTTGCACATCAATGGCAACCAACCTAACAAAGAGTTTGGTTTTATGTCTTAAAAATATTCTTTAATTATTTTCAATAAATTAATATTAAAAAAATATTATTTAAATATATCTTCACTTTAAAAAACACTCTAAAACATACCCGTGATATCAAACAGCGGACGCAGAAGGTTGGTTGCGACGTGTGATTAATCGTAATAATTGCACTAGTTATTTCCATAAAGTCAATTTATCCTTTCGATTTTTCTTGGAGGAAGCAGGCATGATTATTTTTTCAAAGAAAATCCACTAAGAAATTATGGCTGCGCAGGAGAACTGATGGAGATGGTGGATTGCCTTAAACAAATTTTGATGGGTTGCAGTCCAGCTCAAGAAAATGATCTTGCCTTAACCTAATCCACGAGGATAAACCTCGTAAAGCGCTTAATTCCAGCAATAAAGACGAGGGAGTTACTGATACATGAACTTGAGTACTCCGAGACTTTCTACTAGGTGAATTTCTTACATATTTTATTTATGTTTGGATTGACAAAGCATAGCATTAGCAGACAATATGCAGGTCCTAATAAACTGAAGCTTGAACACTACTACACACAGTACTGCTGATTTCAGGCAATATTTAATCAGCCTTTTAGTCATTCAGGAATCGATGTCATCTTCACGAACCAGACCTTTTTTTCGCAGCTCAAATCTGAGCTTCACCACCTCATTTTCAGGCAGAGTGACCACCACGATCCTTCCAATGTTGCCATCCGTGCCTGAATCTTTTGGCCATGGAAGTACCATAACAGCTCCTTCATCTCCAACACCTTGGATGCTATAGTGCACAGCTTCTGGTTTATGTCCATTCCATTCCAGGCCATAAAAATTCGTCTCTTCTAAATCCACAAATGTCAAATTTGCACCGTACACAACGTAATCAATTACTCCATTATCATTTTCCACCGCCTCCTGAATTTGGCTATTCTCCTCTGTGGCTTGATCAACCAGCAACGTGGCCAGTTCTTTCAAATCTGCGTCCACAACTGAGGAATCTGCCTTGACTGAACTTATAATTTGACTGTTGCTCAAAATCCCATCTTTAGGTTTGTTGGGATCTTTCTTGCAGAGGGTGACAACTTGAGGCTCAAGCCCATCTTTACCTTTGGCTATGCATTGCCACATTATAGCACATAGCGACTCGGAAAATGGGATCTTGGCAAGTCCACTCCGACCCCAAATCCTTGAGTGTAATTGAGATACTTGTGAAGCAGATAAATGGAATGAAAATGTTTCCATTTTGCAGTTATTGGCGGTTACCCAAAGGTCACCAACCGGGTCGACCTGTTTCAGAGAAACGGGTTCCGTGGTACCCACAGATGGGCTCCTGGAACGTTCAAGCCCAGTGGGTGATTTTGTGAGTTTCAAAGGCCCATACGACTTAACACCAGCCAGGAATTGGCCCCAGGAGTTGAGGCACTCTGAAGCTGAATACGCATCTCCAATTACATGGGCCCAGCTTATGCCCAAGGACATTCCTCCACATTTGAACTTGGTTACCTTAAACAAGAAAAGGTCTTAGAAGACCAAACTATATAATTATATAATGGGGTAATCACAATAACTTCCATGAGGTATATCTCATTTAGCGTTGTTTGTCTATTAAAAAATAACAAACATTAATCACAATCGTCTTTGATATATTTTTAAACAAAAAATACTTTTAAAAAGTAAATAACTGCAACACAATTCCAAATAATAAATAAATAAAGAGAAAAATGAATGAATGTTTAGAATAATTAAACGAGTTAAACATTAATTACCTGCATGTAAAGCGAAGGGGAGACAAATAATTCAGGACCAATAGGTGAATGGTAAATAAGAAGATTGTCAAGAGAACAATCCCTTGTTTCTAGCCATTCATCGACAGTCTTGCTGCACCGAGCCTCTACAATCCTCACACCACAGTCATTACATTTCATGTATGGCCGTCCAGCCTCCGTTCGCTGGAAGCGGCCACAAACTGTGTAGTAGTCGTTAAGCCAGTAAAAAATGCTTCCCTTAATTTGCGTAATGGTCAATCCTTGGCATGCTTGGCTGCTAAAAAAATAGACACCTTTTAGATAGGGAAGCTTCATGGCCAAGTCCATGCCACTGAGCTCGTGAATCACGTCCGAACCAGTAGGACGACCCGGCACAGCAGATGATAGTTTAATGTCATAGACCAAATTTTGATCATCCTTGCAAGAAACCATGTTTGAAGAGGAGAAAACAATGGAGGGAGGTGGCAGACGGAGGGAGAAGAGTATGGTGGGATATATTTGTTTGATGGATGGTATTTGTAGCAATGGCTCAGCCAGCTAGGCTGCTTTATACTGGGAAAGAGGACACCGGAGTTTTTTCAGGCAGGTAGGAATTTTAATGCGGGATGCCACGTGTGTTATTGCTATTGGTTAGTGTGAGAAGCAGTTTGGTACTCTGTTTTTGCATTTAAAATGTCGAGTAAATCTAAAGATACTTGAAAGAGGATAAAAATATTTAGTTATCGGTGTAATTACTTTTTTTTTAAAGATAAATGAGACGAAAATAATAAAAATACGAGAGATATGTCTTTTTTTATTTATTTTAAGAGTATATAAATTTATTTTATGTTTTTTTCCCTGTGTTTGTTTAAATAAATATATTTCTATTTTTTTATATTTGTCATTTCTGCCATGAAGCATTAATGAAACACACCTTATGATTTTAAATGAAAAAATAGACAGAGAAAACACATGATTAAATAAATAGTTTTTTGTTAAAAAATTAAGACCTTTATATTATATATATACATATGCATGATGGTAGAGAAGTATTAGTTATTATATATTTGACTGGGAATATAATTATCTTTTTATATTTTTTAGTATAGTAAAATAATCTACTTATCCTTTAGGCTAATTTTTTTAAAACTAAGAGGGGGTGTTTTGGTTTTTTTAAATTGTTAAAATACAATCGAATGATAAGTTTATTCTTGATATCAAAAAAATCAAACGATGTATAGGAACCTTTTAATCTTTTCACACTGTATTTTTTTTTTTTTGTAAATTCCATAACCACCAAGGGCAATTTCATGTTTTAAGGTTAATTAACTAATTTTTAATGCAGATAATTGTTGGCATGCGGGAGGAGCCCCACGCTTTGAGCGGCATTTTTACCGATAAAAATAAAGAAGAAGAGTATGTGTACTGATAGAGTGTTTGAAAATAGATGTAAATTATATTTAAATTTTTTATTTAAAATAATTTTTTTTATGTTTTAATATAATTTTGATGTGCTATCTTAGTAATAATTTTGAAAAAATAAAAAATTATTTTAATATATTTTAAATTAAAAACATTTTAAATTATCACCTTGCCACAGTTACAAAGACGGCGGTAGCCTGCATGGCTGACGGTACTGTTATCTTGTGTTATTACGGGCAGAATTTGGAAAGTCGATATTATTATTACGTACCTAACAGCGTGTTAATGGTTGTTTGTTTCTTCAAGGGGTTCTGTTGAAGTTAATGACTCCATGGCTTCTTTTGATGCTGGATCATCATCATCAAATAAGGAGGGTTTTGCTTCTTCTGAAAAAGACATGGTGGGACTGCACTGAGTTTACACCCACCACCAAAAACATCTATTTTCCTTAAAGGTTGATTCAATCTTATCTAATCAAGAAATATCCTACTCCATATCAAACCTTAATCTTACAGCAGCAACATTTGCAAAAATAGTCCATTTGAAATAGGGAGGAGAGCCTGCCCAGGTGCTAGCATGTGATGATATTTCATACGCGACCAAGTTTCTAAAGATGAACTCACTGTTTGCATCTAAACTAGTCACGGGGAGGTTTCTGAAGATGCAGCTTTAATTCTTCGTGTCGAAATTAATGGTGGAGATGTCACCTATATCGAGCCTCGAATTCACAGCAAAAGGCTGTTTTACCATTCCAGCCATGGCTGCGCCTGCTTTGTCTTCTATGGTAATTGACGGCCACCCTTTTCGGTTCCATGATCCCATTATTATAATTTCCTCTCTGTCTCTATCGCCACAATTATTCTTTCACCATACAGATGCCATTCTGGCAGAAAAACCAGATTCCTTACCTCTTTGGGTGAAACAGCCGCCACTGATCTTTGACTTCCTTTTTGGGGATTACAGATGGAAGCTCTCCTCTAATTTTAGATATGAAAAAGAATAATCACAATTACCAAGCTATGCTCAAAATAATACTTCCTAGATAATACGAGATAATTTAATATGCGATGTGCAGACGCAGAAGATGGCTTCCCGTTCCCAGGGCAGGTAGAAAAACAATATTAAATTGATTTTTTTAGTATTTTTTATAACTTCAATGTATTGAAATTAAAAATAAAAGGATTATTTTAAGTAAAACAAATTAAAAAAAAAAAACATTTAAAAAACCAAACGGGCACCGTCTAGGCTAATGAGATCGACGTCGACATTAATGATTTGTCCCAGAATTTGATACAAGTCTCTTTTATGCATCTAATTCAGCTGAGAAGTCCTAATCTTTTCAACTGTCCATAATAATAGACCCCTTCAACAATGGATTTACGGTGATTGGAATGTGGTAATTATTATATTTTAAAATGGTTTTTATTTTAAAATATTTTTTTTTTACTTTTTAAAACTTGTTTTTGATAAATCTAAAAATATAAAAAATACATTAATTTAAAATAAATTTAAAAACACTTTTCAGCCACAACTACATACAGTGACTTTTCCAGTCCTCCCATAATGAAAAAACAAATCAATTAATGCAAATAAAAAATAATTAAAGATGCATGATTTTTGACAACTCTTGCCTGTCACGGCGCACTATTTCCAAGTCAGTTTTGTACAGTGAAAAATTCCTGAAAACCTCGTCGTACAAGACACGATGGTCGATCACCCTCGTAACTCAGATTTTCTGGTTGGCGGTTAATGGTTGATACATGTAAATTCAAGTTTTCATAGAAATAAAAAATATTTAAGACAATATTATTAAAAAAAAAAACTCGTTTTCTTCACTAACAAAACCCCTTCGAGTCCCCGTGTATTATATATATATATATATATATATATATATGATTACACGACAAAAGTCACTTACATTGAAAGAGTTGATTTCTATAAAAGTAGATTGTTTTGTAAAACGGAAACCTGCGGATTTATTCCCAGATTGGTATTGTGTTCTAAATAAAGGATGGGTGAATTTAATTTTTTTTGTTTAAAATTAAAATTTTTAATATTTTCAGATAATTTTAATGTATTAATATTAAAAATATTTTTTTTTAAAAAATATTATTTTAATATATTTATAAACAAAATATATTTTAATAAACAATTACTACCATACTTATAATATGCCCGCTTTTCATGTTCAACAAACATTCTAGTGTTTGAAGAGGTGGTATTAATGGCCGAACATGTACTAGGCTTCAAAGCTTCACATGTTAAATATTTTTAAAGTGGGTTTAATACTGTGATAATTTTTATAATTATAGTATGAAAAAATAAGTTTAGAAAAATCATTTTTAGTTGTAGTTGTTTTGATTAAAATATATATTTGGTTAAAATTGTAATTGAAGTTATTGTTCAATAAAAAGCATGTCCAAAATATTTGGTTAAAATAATAATTAGAATTAATGTTGCTAATAAAATAATATAAGAGTAGATATATGAATTTTTTATTTTGCAATTACATTAATGTGAATTTTATTATTAATACATTTTTAAAAAAATCATGCGTAGATTACAACATTGATTAAAAAATATCCTCAAGAAAAAAATTAAGATAAGGATCAAAATTATATAAATAACTGATGAGAATTAATATATATATATTTACTCTAGTACTATGTTATTTAACGTTGGGAAATTTTAACCCATAGAAGCAGAAGTTAAGCGACGTCGGATTCGTTTTTATCCTCTTCAAATCCCTGTACTTGAATGTCGACATTGTTTATATTGATTATTGAAGAAAAGAAGAAAAAAGGTTAAGAGCTCAAATGAAGCAATCAAGGACTAAATTGAGGTTCTCCCAAATAAATAATATATTATATTATATTATTCTATGAACATGATACGAAGTACAAACACGCCCAAGTCTTTCAAGAAGACGATAACGAAACAAACGATCTCATGTCCTTGAAAGTTCCATGCCTTCAAAATACTTCGGCATGGTTTGATCTCCGAGAGCAAGGTAACTGCTGCCCCAGTGCTTAGTTAATTTCATGTGGCTATCCGAGTTGTTTTTTAAAATATTTTTCTGTAAATATATATTAAAATTAATTTATTTTTAATATTAATAAATTAAAAAAGGCCTGGAAAGGGACTCTCTTTGACTCGTTGTTATCCCATACCTGCATTTTCCATAAATGTAACGTTAATACAAAACAGCTTGTCATTCTGGATTTCAGTATAAAAATATATATATATATATATATATATTCAGAAAATAAAAAATATATATTCAGAAAATAAAAAATAATAACAACAATATAAATAATGGTAGGCCCGAGTGCCTAGAAAATGGTCAAAAATTGATAAAAAAAAGTTTTAAAATATAAAGATTGAATTTGATAATATTTATTGATTGATAGAACCTTGTTGACAAATAAAATTTAATTTCAGAGATAAAAATCTAAAATTAGATATTTATGGACTCAATTATATTTTAATGAAGGTTTAATTGAATTTATAGAGGGTTTGATTGCAAGAAAAATTACTTTTGAAGTTAATTTGGGCTCTAATTAGAAGAATTAAAGCTCTAGGGTCAAATTATAATTTTTAAAAGTTAATTTAGTCAAATCAGGGCTTAATTGCATAAATATTAAAATTTGATGGTCAATTACAGACTTAATTGAAAAAATCTAAAACTAAGGATCAAACTGGAAAAGGCATGTAAATAGAGAGACTGTAATTAAAATTGAATCAAATTTTTAAAAGTTAATTTAGTCAAATCAGGGCTTAATTGCATAAATATTAAAATTTGATGGTCAATTACAGACTTAATTGAAAAAATCTAAAACTAAGGATCAAACTGGAAAAGACATGTAAATAGAGGGGCTAAATTAAAAAAGTTAGAAGTTTATTGATTAATTAAGAGTCAAATTGTATAAATTAGAGACTAAGGACTAAAGTGAAAAAAGATCAACTTTAGAGTTGACGATTGAATTTGACAGGGATGTAATTGAATGGATTATTAAAAATCAAAATTTGCAATTGAGAACTTGATTAAATAAATCATAAATTAAGAACTAATTTAGACTTTGATATGTTTTTGGCGTCATTTTCTTTTAAATGAAACGACGTGTTTTTTTCAAAAGGACGTTGTTTCATCTACTATTCACACACAAAACAAAGATCCAAATAGTGCTATTTTGAACAACATTACAAGTCTGTTTGATCTTTACTACCCCTATAGATTATCATGTTTATCAATCGGATAATGTGTAGCAGTGTTGGAGCATTACTTGCAAGGTTGTCAAAAACATATTTTTATCATGGCATGACAAATGCAAAATAAATTCAAATTGTAAAATCATAAAATTACAAGAATTTTTTATATGTACATAATTAAAACACCTTAAAATGCATGCTTCAAATAAAAATAGTAAGATTATATAATAGGTAGGAATATGGCAACAAAAACATGAACCATATTGTGTTAAATATTATAAGGGTGATAAATGATGATAATAGCTCCACTAGAATCTGCATGTGTTAAAAACTCACTTGAAAACAATTTCAAACCTAAATAGTTTGTTATCAAGTTTGAAAACTAGCCAGATGAATTAGATTCTCTCTGTTTTTAATGTTTTTTTTTTATAAAAATTAGAATGTCAACAACCAAGTTATATTTAAACTTAAAAGTACTAGAGAATTGACCTGCTATGATTAGGTATGCTTACCAATTCAACATTAAGTAACAAGTAACAACATAAAATCATATTTTATGATAGCTGAATACTACAACTTACATTAAGAAAGCCTTTAACAAGTAATAACCAAGAAAAATTGCAAGTCTGTAATATACAACCCTATAAGAAATAACACACAAGGTATTTAACATACGCTTGCATTTCATACTATCAAAGCAAAAATATCAAATTAACAAGCATGTATAAACCTTTTCACTAATATAACAACATCACCAAATGTGTTAAACTGCTGATTTTTGAATCAAGGGCTCTACTTATCCATCTAGTCATGATATACAGAGACAATCAATAAAACTTGAGTGAAAAATTATAATACCTTTTGAAATACAACAGTAATTAGCTAAGAATAACTCTAAGATATAATATATAGGAGCATCAAAAGCTATTAAATAAAAATATAAAAATGCAACATCAAATTAGATAGTTACTCAATGACACATTACAACAAAAAAAATCTAAAAAAAAGTGTTGATAGCAGCCTTTGAATGGAGTTATTCTTAATTTCTTACTGCTTCAGCAAAAACTTACACAAAAAACAAAAAAATACAATGAATAAAAAAGAACACCAGGTTCAAGGGGTACAAAACCCACATCACAACAAACATTTCTAATATAATATTTGTGTAAAGTTAACCAATAATTTTAGATGGAGTTGTTTGATTGTAGAAAGAGATGAAAATACAGTGTCAAAAAATATAATGTAAGGCATAAATGACATGAGAAGGTGCTAGAAAAGCACATGTAAAAAGTAAAGAAGCAGCCTCTGTAGGCTAGAAAATGCATGAAATTAAACAACATAAAACTGAAAAAGATTTTCTTAAAAAACAAAAAAGCTAAGATAGAAAGGGTCATGATGGGCAAATCGGTGTAAAATATACAGTGTCAAATGAAAAGCATTTAACAATAGTAATCTATGGGTGTTGTGACTCCATAATTATAAATACCATCATTGTAACTCCATAAAAAAATAGCAAATGTTCCGTGAAGACCAACAAAACTGTAAAAATTAACTACAAAGAATTTTTTCACATGATTTTGTCGAGATTTAACAAAATTATTTGCCATTGAAATAAGCAAGGGAAGAAATTATTATGCATATTATAAGAAATCAAGATCATTTATTACTTTGACTCCCTAACTTCCACCTAATTAGTTTCCTAACTAATAAAATTAATTCAGAACTCAGAAGCTCTATACAAAAAAAATCTTTCAAGGTTATATATCATTTGCCAATAAGTTTTAATTTACAGATATAATTATTTTCCACCTAGATGGAAATTGAAGAGACAGAAAGAGAAATAAACTGTATAAAAGTAAAATTTGGAAATTAATAAGTTATGGAGAAACAATAATTGAAGAGATGAAAGTATGGATCACTCATGATAACTTGCTTAAATATTGCAAAGATAATTTTTTTTTGAATTTGAAAATTAAAAGTTTGAATTGAAAAACTAGAACAAGAAGAAGAAAAAGAAAAAGAGAGTTGTTACAAGATGCTAGGCTTTTTACTTTTTAGTGTTGTTATTAGTTTATTGTAGTGCAAACTAGTGTGTATTCTTTGTAAACATGTAAAATAGGGTTTAAAAACATAATTTAGAATATTTTCAATTAATTTCAATATTTTTATATGATTTTATTACTTTTCGAGTTTATAGATTAATTTAACATGATCATATATACACTGACTCATAAAATTATATAATTTATGAGTTAAACAATTTTAACAACTTGTAAACTACCCTCATTCAATAATTTAAAAAAAATAAAAAAAGAAAAGAAAATGGTAGCATATACACTGAGAAAAGAGGGGAAAAATTGTCTAGAGCCCCAAAAAAAAGAGGAAACATATGATCGAGGTATATATTGAAAGTGGGCTATGTTATTATGGTAAATATAAGACTTCTCAAGTACTCTCTTACAAAAATATATATATATATATTATTTATTGTGAAAAAAACAGGTATACGTGTTTTTTCTTTCTAGCCTCAAAATAATGGTTAATGGCACTGCGTGCGGGCTGAGAGATTGTACTTTGAAACATGAAAGTGGTTGGGTAAGTAACATGTACTTTGAAGGACAATGTTATCATTAGAAAACATTTTAGAGTTTTTGTTAATATTAAAAATACAAGAAGTTTTAAGAGCTGCTAGTAATAATAGCCTATTTAAAAATACAATCGTAATTATTTTTTAAAATTACCATATTAAAACAATTTAAAAAAATAAAATAAAAAATTAATATTTTTTTTTTAAAAAAAAATTGGATGACGTTTCTAAACGGCCACTAAGTCTAGTATAGGTTGGTGACCATGTAGAAGGCTAAAGGTGTAACCAGAAAGCAAGAGTCAAGTATCCTATGTGAAGTAGCATTAGAACAGGAAACCTAGTGGGCTTTTTTGTGATACGCAAAAGAACAATTATCGAGTATTGTTGTATTTATATAAATTACAAACACTGTATATTTGTTGAATTGGCTAGGTTTTTTATTTTATTTTATTTTAGAATTCTCAGTGCTAGGTTAATTTTGAAACTTCTTTTTATGGCGTGGAGTAGATGGTGAATGAGTTCTTGCCAAAGGAACAAAGTACATAGCACATTAAATGTCCTTGAAATACTTATTCTTAAAGCGGTGTGAATAATTTATGTTTCTTTGTTAGGGTTATTTCTCCAGTGCTTGCTGATGAAGATGTTCTAGTGTCTTGCTACTGCTCTAGCAGGAAAAAGAAAACATGTTTTTGTGAAGATATAAAGAAAGCAATCAAAAAACATGAAGTATCCTCCCAATTCAAAGAATATCAATACTTAATCAATAAAAATAATTATATAAAAATTTATAGATATTTTAGACCTTTTAAAGTCGAAATCAATTCAGAAAGTCATTCTAATGCATGCATGCATTATTTTTATTTTTATTTTTATATACTCTAGTAAGTAATATATAAATTTATATAATATGATAAATTTTATTTTCATAAACTACCAAGATAAAATCTTAAAATATATAATTCATTACTCCTAACAAATCAATTTATCTTAGGTGAACTAGATTACTAAGGCAACAATCATTAACAAATTAATCCAAAATTCGTCAATTATATATGTAATGTTCTATTGTCAGTATCTGGAGACTCGAAAATTTCTTCTTTCCTAATTAAACAAACAATGACCAGAACGTCATGATTAATGGTGGGATTACTTCTAATAGGCTATTTATTACATTTAATATGACTTCTGAAAAAAGGACCTATTTAATGCATGCAAATAAGGTCCTTTAATCTGTTTCTATTGATTAATTTTTTAAGAGGTCTGAATGTAATAATATGACATATATAATTATTAGAAATTTTATATTTTATATTTTTTCTTTGAATTTTTTTTGAAATATTAACAAAACAATTAAATAACATGGGGCGAGCTTAACTATTTATATGGGTATATATTAAATCATGTTGATATATTTTTAATTGTTTTATAACATATGTGTCTCATAGCTCAAGAAGTTAACAATTGTCTCGTATAATGAGTATGAGTTGAGGTTGATACTTCGAGCATCGAGGGCAATATTATTACCATTTATGCAATAAATTACCTTTTATGTTTTTTAAAAGAAAAAAAAAGTGAATAATAAGTCAATTATACCTTATAAAAAAGTATAATTTTAAAAAATAAAATAAAATTTTGACTGAACACAATTTGATTATCAATGATCACAGGTATGGCAAGTATATTACTGGGTATCACAAGCAGCTAGAACAACATCCCTCACAATTTTCATGCGATTGCAAGGGTCGCCCACCTTACATTGCAGCATGCAGAACTCTCTATCCATCATATTCATTTTCACCAAAGGTTTTATTATCCCTAAGCATATACAAAATAATAATCAATAATCCAATGGGCAAAATTTCTAAGCTAACAATGGATATCATGACCAAGGTGTATGCATGTTGACTAAAATACAAACATTCACATGCTTGAACCAAAAGCAACAAGGGAACTACAACGAGATGGGGCTCGAAAAAACAATGACACATAAATGCCTCGCCTCTGTGAACATAAAAGAATGAAAATGTGAAAAACATTAACAAGAAGGGTGAATAAATGAATGCTACTACCCTTTTCTTCTATCTGACATTCCTTGTAAATAAGCCTTGCATGCTACAAATCAAAACTGTTGTGGAGTTGCCAAGACCACAGCCATTTTCTTTTACATTTTCAACTGGAAAGAACTTTGGCTTTAGGCAAATAAAATAAAATTGCACAAGCTTATGCATCTCTTCCAAGCAATCCTGCTCGGTTGCTTTTTCTAAATGAATTTGTGATTCTGTTCCAGGAGGACAAAACCTGCAACTTTGTATATGTGCTTGCTCCTGCATGCACTGCTGTGTCCGTGATCATCTGCATTCACCACCTTTTCAAAAATCAGGCAGTTGAAGAATGCGCTTCACTAAGAAAGTGAGGCAGTTGCAGACTACACTGTCCAAGGAATAAGAAACATGCAGCTGGATAATCAAATAACCAACTCAAGGCCAAGATGCTGCAATACCTCTCCCCAGTGTGGTCCTATGGAGGGTCCATCACATTAGATGGTGCCTGATAGGCAACCGTGTCCAATTGCCAAAATCATCAGTAAGGCATTACGTATGGCAGTGCATAAACATCAGCCGTCTCAATCTGCAGAGCTTCTGACCACACCATTGGTGTCTCATCGACCCCTGATAACCCAACCTTCAGTTTCTTTGCTTGGGAATTGGCGCTCTGAAATAACCATTCTTGATCCTCAAAATCTAACCACTCTTCCATTTTGGGTACTGTAAGCACCTCAGGCAGATGCTTGGAATCTGGGTGGGGTTGTTTCCTAGACACTTCAGCTATTTGATCAGTTTGTGCAGATGAATCCAAAGGTTTTGTTAAAGACTTCGTTAAAGAAATAGGTAGTGATTCAATTGTTGAGGAGATGGATGGCGCTTGAGCTTCTATCAAACCATTTATCAGGTGTCCTTTATTAACCACCTTTTCGGTATAGACAGCCTCCTGTCCACCTTTTATAACTGCGGTGGAAATTTGGCATGTTCCCAACATTCTTCCATTCTCAGCTGATAGAGGCAAGGAAGAAGTAGGCCGTGGCAACTTATTAGGCTTAATATCATTAGCTGCAAAAGAAAACAAAAGGGAAGCAGAATGCATTAGCTGATAAAAGGCATGTGAAGTTTGGATTTGCCAAACATGAAGGACTAATCTCTGAACATTTCTGGTCAATAAATATCAAAACTTGAAAATCAACACCTTTATGAATATGATAAATCCATCATATCTGGTTGAAAGAAACATTGGTTCACAGGATTTCAATAATAGTCATTTTGACTCACCATGCAAAAATCCATTCATGTCCAAGTCCTTTCGTTTCTTTATATGTACTTCATCGACAGCGCTATTAGTGCTCTCCTTGAGAAGATGTGAGGTTTTTACAGTATGGTTACCTACAATGTCAGGCATATTGCTTTCCTTCAATTTAACTGAATCTTTCTTCTTATGCTCACTTTTCTCCTTTGCTTTCTCCTTCTTTTTCTTGACCTTAACCCTGACTTTATCCTTCTCTTCACCTTTTTTCTCTTTATCCTTCTGTTTATCCTTCTGTTTATCATCAGTTTCCTTTTGTTTGGTCTGATATTTCCCTTCCATCTTCTTCTCAATGTCTTTCTCCAGTGGTCTGAGCATTCCATCAATTCTAGCCAGAAATGTTCCAGAAAGGCTCTGAACACTTCCAGTAAATCTTGCCTCATCCCTTATTCCTTGCCCACCCAACCTTGTATCACCATCTCGCTTGTTCTTTTCTTTTTCTTCAACCCAATTTCCAGAGGCCCTCACCACCAGTCTGACCATTCCCTCGTCCCTTTTCACATCTGTACCAGGTAAATTCTCAAAGAACTGGTTTCTGTCTTCAGCTCTGGCTCTCTTGCCCAGCTCACGGACAAATTTAGATTCCTTAGGTTGGTGAAACAAAGTGCTGTTTTGCATTAGCTTCTGACCGTTGTAACCTGATAATTTTCCAGCAATTTTTTTGTCATTAGATACACTATTTTTATCCACATCAATTTCCTTCCTCTTCTGAGTGCACACATCCCCATCATTACCCTCAGATTTCTCTCCAAATTTCCAGCCATCCAAGGCTTTATCTCCGTTGGTATGCTTAGATTGCCCAGGAAGTTTCCCTTCACCTGAGGCTTTATCTCCACCATTGTCAAGCTTAGCTTGCCCCGAAAGTCTCTTTTCATCTGAGGCACTACTTTTTTCCTTGTCCTTATTTCTGTTCTCCTTTTTCTCTCTATGCTTTTCCTTTTTGTTTTTCTTATCCCTATGCTTTTCATCGCTCCTATCTTTCTCCCTCTTTTCTTTATCTTCTTTATCTTTCTTCTCCTTCTTGTGCTTCTTTTCTTTGTCCTTCTCCTGAAATTTTTGGAAAGCAATAATAAACAATTCAACTCAAGAGAATCGGAGACAGTGTGTTCATTAATTAACGCCGGAGTCTGTTACATAGGCATATCATGTAAATATATATTCAACTGTTTCACTACCCAAAACATGAATTCAAAATGCAAATAAGACAAATCAAAACTTTTATGCAGAAACCCGCCCTAAGCATTATCCATAAGAGAAGCAGAATGCCTGGTAATTCTGTGTGCCTAAATTTATCAGTTGCTAACTTCATCATTCTAAATAGAATTGCAAGAAATGAGGTCAGAGAGGTGAAAGAGATGAGAAACATCCATTACAGATCATTTCCACGTCAAACATAATCCAGACAAACATTTCCTTCTGCTAAGATCTCTACAAAGAGGGAGCTGGAGAAAGGGCCCTTTATGAATTCGACTAAGTTCAAAATTATAATCATCATATTCACCTAAAATAGAACCCTACCCTCCCAGGCAAAGAAATTTCCATCATTTTCATAATGCTCAGAAAGTAGCTTAAATATGGAGTTATAATTCCATATTCCATTTCTCTCTGGACACTGAAAGTCTGAAACCATTCCATGGAATGATATCATTACAATTCCAAATATAAAAACTCATGAAGAACATGATGATGACATACTTATAAAATGAACAGAATCCCTAATATTTGAAGAATGATATCATCTGCATTCTAGCCCCAATATCTGCAACCTCACGGGCCTGAACAGGTATTGCAGAGATAAAAAAAAATCTACATGCACCCAAATAACAGAGCTAAAATTGGAAGATCATAAAACTTGATGTGATATAAATGGCCACAGAGCCAAATATGAGCAAGAAAATAAACTACATTTTTGGAGTACCGTCATACTGATATGGAAATGTAGAAAGGAGTCCCATCATCTATCCCCTGGAAAATCTACAAGAAAAACAAGGTGTTTACTTGGAGACTAAGGAGCATTTACTAGCATTTACTTGGAGACTTACAAACTGCTGAAATTGAAGTTCTTGATGCATTCAGCAGACTGTGCATCTCCAAAAAAACATAAAATGGCAAATACAGTTTTTTTCCCTTCCAATTTTGCAAGCCCGTCTTATTTTTTTTAACCTTAAAACTTAGACAAAGTAAAAGAGGCCACCTAAATGGACACAAATTCACTAGCATGCTCACAAACCTCATCTCCCTAATTTTCAGTAGAGATTGTAGATACATACAATCAATCCACTCCTTACACATGGGATTCACTAAAATAGGAATAGCAGAAAACCAAAGATTTACTCAAGAACTCAAACAACAAGAGCTAACTAGTTAACAATCATGTTCAGAATCCCTTATTTAAGGCAGGTTGATTCATCACATTTCTAGGGTGAATAGATGCAAGCAACAAGCAGGCACTATTTTTTTTTTAATTTGAGCCAGCACCAGTAGGTGTATGTTCCGATCTCATATTTACTACTTAGTTCCAGCTTGCAAGAATCTTTATTATTATTATTATTATTATTATTATAAACATGCAATTACTGGTTCCTCCTCCATATAGGATTAACAGAGAAACAGCTTAAACCAAGGATTCACCCATGAACTAGAACACCAATAGCAAAATAACAAGCAACCATTCTCCAAAATCTCCATTTAAGACACATTGCCCATCTCCACACACCTTGGAACAAACAAACATATCCAATAATTGAATTTTAGTTAAAAGTTCTAGAGAAACTGCTAGTACTTTCTCTTATAATCCATTTATTAATCTGTGTATCCCGAAAGGATGATCTACTTTCAATAATCAGACCATAATTAAACAGAAATGTTGTGAAGCCTATTTAAGCTAAAGTACTGGATCAAGTAATACCACCCTAGTCAGTCTGAATTTCTTAAACCATAACAATAAGATTTCATATTACACATATCTCATCAGGAAAATTGAAATAGCATATCAGATTACGATTTAAGATTCAAATATGTATTTATTTCCCTACCTCCACAAGTTTTCTTTAATGGCAGTTTAACACTCTATATAGAGCAAAAACCGCATAAGTTAAAAAGAAAAATTCCATATAATAAGTTACGATAGATATTACAAGTCTTCAATCCCAGAAGTCAGCACAATGGACCTTGAAAATGAATTTTCAGAAATTTTAGACGTTAAACTTGTGAGCTTCCTATCCTGCTGTTCATTTTTGTGCAGGATTAAGGCAGCAAGATGTTATTGAGCAGGAACATCAATGTTTAATAGAAACTTCAATCCCGTGAAGGACCTCAGCTGAAAAGAATTTTAAGGAATTATAGACGTGAAACTCATTTAACTTTTCTATCCTGTCAGATATTTTTGTACAAAATGCACCCAGCATCTTGATGAGGCAAGAACATCAATGTTCCATTCAGGTGTAAGGCAAATAAGGGCCAAATCCAGGTGTGCTAAACCTCATAAATCCAAGAGTTCTCATTTACTGCTTTCATTAGCAATAAGAAGTCATTAGATAATTACAATGCTGTAAAACCCTAAACATAACAAACAGTGTGGTTTCCAATTGAAAAGTTGGAAATGCTAACATTACGGCTGTCACATACTTGAACATTTAAACATTTATATCTCAAGTTTCTCCTCATTTTTCCTATACTTTTTTTGAATAATCCACTATCATTTTTTGGGGGTGCTCCTTCAACTCTGTTTGCATTGGTTTTGGGTAGTCTGTTCAACCTGTCCTCACTCTCCTCCATTACTACAGGACCTAGTATCTAAGTTATCCTATTCCTTTATTATTCTCTGAATAAAAACAGCTTGAACATCACATTTTCAAATGTAAATTACAGAATGCTTTATGACTTTCCCATTCTTTTCCATAAACGGGTCCTGCTCTAATTATTTCATGCTAGTTTCTCAGTAGGTATTAAATTCAACCAAAAAATCACAGCACTTTCCAACTTACACAGAATTCTTTTTTGTGCCATTTGATATTCCACACCCTGAAACCATTTATCCATCTAAACCTAAAAAGGAATGTAAGATTTGAATTCCAGACCATAACAAGTGTACACAAAATCTAATCTCATAAGCAACCATAACCAAATAAGATTTTACAAGCAACCAGCATTGCAAGTTGAGCTGATTATTTAACAAGATACAAAATTGATCAACTCAATAATAAAAAAATGGCACTTATAATTCTCACTCATTCAAATTAATGAGACAGAGCCAATAATAAAGGCTTTCAATTAATCAGGGCTCTACAAGGTTAGAGCATCTCATTGTAGATATAATTTCCTGACTCATGGGAGTCGATCATCCGATGAAAAATATAAAGGTAACTTTCTAAGTTTTGACTTTTTTGAGAACAAAGCTTTCCTTCACTGCACTATATTGAAGAGCTTTCTATAATTTTGGAACCCAGTCTTATAGTCTTCTTGTAAATTATAAGCTCATCTGAGCTAATGATACAAAAACAAAAATTCTCATGGAAAAATCTATGATGAAATTCATGCATGGACAAAATTACCAGCACTTAAAAGTTTCAGCAAATACCATAATCAGGATGCATAATACTTCAATAACATAACTGAGAAGGCAATAGCCAGACAGATATTAAAGAATAACAAATACAAACATAAATCGATCAATTAATAAGAAGCCTGTAACCACAACTACATATAGTAGGAACAGAAAATGCCACTGTCATTTCATCCACCATGATCACTTAACATCCAACAGCATAACGCTTTGTACATACAACGAAGATCTTATCTTTGTTTAAGCAAAGCCTGCGAAAATGATTGTGCTTCATTTGGAAAGGAGTACTTTTTTTGTATCCAATGGTAAAACTATTACATGGTAAGTCTATGAGTGAATGAATATAAGACAAGACAGCAAAGACTTCTGGGAAGTATTTACTACTGATGGAAGACCAAATTGGTTGCCATTGGAATTGATTCAATTAAATGTGAATCAGAAAAGAAATCTTTTCGATAGCTCTAATAAATATCATGCCAAATATGCAATGTCATTCAATAAAAGGCAAGTGTATGAACCTTTTCTAGTAGGTCAACATCATCACTTCTGGCCTTCTTTCCATATCCCGGTGGTGGAAATGGAAAGCAACGCGACATTGAACAGAATCCCAAAACACAAAACGGCAATGCCTTTCACCAAAGAAAATGATTGAATTACTTTCCACAACCACTGTTCTGAAAAGGGAATGGACCAGTAACTATGCTCCTGTCCATGCACCATGTCCCCACATTCATTTCCAGCTTCAAGACTTCTCCATGAACTCGTATATCACATCCAACAGCCACGAGTTCCAAACCCACCAAAATCCCCTTCAATAACAAATTTCAAACTGATCCACTTGATCAAATCTTCTCGTATTTTACACTATACTGCAATAATTCAACAAAAACTCAGTTGCAAAAGCAACCTTGAAATGTTTTCCTTCTTGATGAACAACTTTACTCAAATTATGTTAAACCTAAAGGTTTCTAGAGAAATGAAATTGTCCACTGAAATCCGATCTTCAGTGTTGCCTTCTGTGGCAATAAAGAACCATAACCTCCTTACCCTTGAAAGGAAACCCTAATACACAAATCATTCCCAAGTTCAAGATCAAGCATAAAACAGCCAAAAACCCAGTAACCTTTACCCTCCAATACAACAAAAAAAAGTAATTCTTGATCACTTCCAGACAATCCTAAATGCGCAATCTTCTTCCATGCCCAAAAACAAGCAATGATCAACAACACCACTGTATGCAATTTCAAATTAACGATAAGCAATAATTGTCCAATCCACAACTCCCACCACTTGAAAGACAGCTCATTCCCTGCCTTGCTCTTGAATCAAAACCCTAATCAGTCCAAAATCAAGAAATTCAATAAGTTCCCAGTTATGATCCAGCAAACCCTACAAAAATACTAACTTTGCAACAAGCACATGAAACCCACTTCTCAAACCCCAAAAAAACCTTGAATTCAGCTCTAAGAAAACCCCGAAACAAACAAAGGAACTTGTAGAATAAATAAAGAATAAAGGGAATGGGTATCAATCAAAAGCCAAAAAGAAAGCTTGATTCAAAGAGTAAACTTGAAGAAAACAAATCATACACGATTTAGAAAAAAATAAAAAGTTGTCTGAAATCAATATTACCTTGTCCGCTACAACAAACAGAACATTATCGTAGACGAACAAGATCTTTCGCTTTCTTTATAGAATTTCGTGAGCAGAAACAATGAAAGAATTTGATCTTTTTTCGTGTTCCTGTCTTGGTTTTTTCTCTGTTTCTGCTACTGCTGCTCCTCTCTTCTAATAGAGAAAGAGGGGTTTCATTTTAGTTATTTTGTTTGTCTACGGAAGTTACACGCAAGAATGAAAAGAAAGGAGAAAAATTAGTTATGAGATTATAGGTATTTGATGACACAGTTCTTAAAAATTTGGAATTGATTTTTAATTTAAATTATATTTGAGAATTTATTATTTTTTTATGATGGTGTTTTTTAAATATCATATAATAATAGATTTAATTTTAATTGAAGTAAGTTGTTCTGGGAATACTTTTACTGTTGAACAAAGAATATATATATTTTATATGATGTATATATATATAAAGTTTCCTTACGAAAACAAATGAATTTTATAAACTTAAGAATAAAAGAAAATAAAACTTTTAAAAGTATAGCCAATAATAATATATAATTAAGTTTAATACAAGAATATATAAAGTCATAAGAAAACATGAATATCATGTTATTTATATTTGCTTAAAAATTGGATATCTAAAATATTGTTACCTTGAATAGGAGGATCGATTTCTCCAGAAGTATTATAATGATTATGAAAGGATTAGAAATAATTTCAGTTTGGTTCTGTTTCAAACTAGGAATTGCCACATTTATCCTTTTAAATTTCTTACATATGATAACATGAGGTAATTTTTTAAGTTAAAAATAATAATGCCATGTTTCTTATTATGAAAGTTACCAAATAAATTATATAATATTTATTTTTCTTTAAAATATTTATCATATAAAAGGTTGATCGAGCATCAATATGCTATTGTAATAATTAACATTATTAAAAATAATAATAAATAAAAAATATTAAAATAAGGTTTTATTTAATTCTAATTTTAATAAAAAAATCATAATTGTATCATTTATGCAAGCAAGGTTAGCCAACATCTGCATCGTAAGTTAAACAAATTAATTTAAAATAATAATAAAATGTTATTTTAAGATTTAAAAAAATATATGTATCAAACAAGATTTTTGATAAGATCAATCCGGCCATGGATCCATCTTATATATAATTTATATCCGTTGTAATTTAAAATTTAACTGTAATGAGAAGTCGGTTCGGATAAATAAATTACTGAGTTAACTCGACGAGTCATGGCTAACTATACCGTGTGCATTGTAATCATATCTCTCCCTATTCTATCACATGGCTCGCGTACCTAAATTTAAAATTAATCTTTGTGACCTGCGTGGCAGCTGGCAAAGGAAGACACTGAAATGCTTGGGACTTTCTTCCTTTTTCTTCAACTACTTAGTTGACCGATTTTGATTGGATCAACCATAACCGGTCCCAGTACCCAAAAAAAACACTCGATTAGGAATTAGTTTTAAACCAACAAATTAATGGAATAATCTATTTTTAGCAAGCCCATTTTTATAACACAACTCCTCCGAGTGTTTCTTGTATTTGACGTGGACTAGAGTTTCTAGGACTGCTGTTAGAGAGTGTTCCCGATGATGAAGTCTTGTGCCTGTAGACTGCAAAACTTTACGATGCTAGCTAGGTTCTTATTGCATGTGACCGATGCTATTCATGACATCATATTCCTCGTCACGTGGGAATCAAAATCTTTCGTTCGAAGAGATAATGTTTTAAAATTAAAGATCTATAGATGGGCGCTAATTTTGTGCTTGTAATAGTGGTTAATTAATATATTTAAGTGTTTGTGTTTTTTTTTTTAATTTAAAATGATATAAGTTTGAATATCTTTAAAAATAGTTATAATGAAATGAATTAAAGATAATTGGATGATAAAATTAGTATATTTATAAAAAAATATATTAAATGACTTTAAAAAATTTAAATTTAAAAAAAAATTATGTTTGTTTTTGAGTTTTAAATCAATTAATACTATAATATATATATATATATTTATTCTAAGAGATAAAAAATTCTTACATTATACCTAAATAATTCAAGAGGTATTTTTACCTCTTAAACCTTGTTATTTTTAAAGAAAGAAATTACTTTATATACATCAATATAAATATAATAATTTATTATATCTTTTATATGTTTACTGTAGATAATCATTCACAATCAAATATATAGTTTTAGAACTTAAATATTATTAAGTATTTTAAATTAATTTTTGTTAAACTCATGTTATATTCTGTATAGTTAAATTATTAAACTTAACTATTTTGAAAATGATATATTCACTATATTAATTTTATTTAAAATAATTTTCACTTGTAAAAATTTTAACTCAAATATTAACTCTGCAAAAGATTTCATCATTAATCTTTGAACGTTCACAGGATCCCACATTAGGAAACACATAGGCGCCTTCCAAACAAGAAAATGACTGGCTGAAGTATTGCCTTCGAGGAGCACTCCTCCATGAACTTGAGAGACTAAGAGCTACAAATTCCAAATCCACCACTCTTTTAGGCAGCTATTCTATGATCTATTGTGCGGTGTATGCTACATTGAATTGTGGTTTCTATTTGGTAATAATGGAAAATTATAAAAGCAATATATATGTTATGCAAGGATGATAATGGGCTCATACTGTGTCATGTCTATAAATATAAAAATAATAATCTAATTCTCTTTTAATTGTTAACAAATATATTATTTTTAACATTTTATATTAAAAAATTATTTTATATCTTATTATTTAGTTTTATTTTATTAATAAAATAGGTTTTTTTCTCTATTTTTATTGAGTTATTTGTTAAAAATAATTCTTTCTTTATTTTTATGGTTATTTTATTTGTTAATATATCTAGGTGATTGTTTATTTGTTTTTTAAATATATTTGATTACTTTAATTTATAGATAAAATTATTGTTTTATTTTATCTATTTTATTAATTTAAATTATTTTACTATTATTTCCCAAATAATCAAATAATTTTATATTACAATAAAAATATTTTTTAATAATCCTTTGGGTTTTTTTATATTTTTCAAATTTATGGAGAATGTGGTAAAAATGTTTAGATAAGTCTTATCTCATGGGACAATGTAAGTTCGTCTTAAAAACGTTTAGATAAATTTTATCTCATGGGACAAAGTAGGTTTGTCTTGGAAGAATGGTGGGATATAAAGTTAAAGATATGACAAAAAACTATTTCTTGTCTTGTTATATATGTATCATGTATTACATTTATTTGTTTTTTATTTTTAGAATTGAGTTTTAAAAATACGTTTGANAAAATGTTTAGATAAGTCTTATCTCATGGGACAATGTAAGTTCGTCTTAAAAACGTTTAGATAAATTTTATCTCATGGGACAAAGTAGGTTTGTCTTGGAAGAATGGTGGGATATAAAGTTAAAGATATGACAAAAAACTATTTCTTGTCTTGTTATATATGTATCATGTATTACATTTATTTGTTTTTTATTTTTAGAATTGAGTTTTAAAAATACGTTTGATTTTAAAAAATATTAAATTAATATTTTTATTTAGTGATTTAAGATGGTTTTAATTTGGTAAAATCAAAAATCAAAAATATATTTTTAAATGAAAAACCCTTTTACCACAATATTAAAAATACTTTGTCTTTTATGTTTACAAGTTTTTCAGGTTTTGTTTGGCATTACAATCCATCAACAACTGTGTTTTTAAAAAAAATTTATTCTTTTTAATTTTTTAGCTCTAAATTATTATTATTATTATTGTGTTTTTACATCGATTTAGTATGTTGAGGTAAACAAAATAAAAAATATATATTATTTTAATATATTAAAAAAAAATATTTTAAAAAATAACATCCAGAAAGATTTTAAATGGTTTTACAAAACTATTTAAATCTTACATAAATTTTAATAGTAAAATCCCATGCCATTGCAAGGATGAAAGAAGCACAACAAGATAAAGTTGATAGTTAGGGAGAAATAATCTATATTTATTTATTGATTAATTCGAATATTAAGACTATAATTTAATAAGGCATGTTCATTTTCACTTGAACAAAATTTCTACGCCGTAAAAAATAAACCGTGATAAAATTTATCCAGGAAACAATTCTAGGAGACAAGCGCAAAACAATGAAAAGACGATCAATCATAAAGCGGAGACCAAGGTGTGCCTGTGTCAACGGGACCAGTACGAGGTAGGAGACTAGGCAAGAAAGTGGTGAATTAATGAATGCCACTACTTTTCTTCTATATAATATTTTCTGTAAATTATGCTTCGTATGTTACAAATCAAAATTTTTGTGGAGTTGCCAAGACCACAGCCATTTCCTCTTACATTTTTCAACTGGAAAGAGCTTTGGCTAAAGGCAAATAGAATTAAACTGCACAGGCTTCTTCTGCATCTCTTCCAAGCAACCCTGCTCAATTACTTTTTCTGAATTAATTAGTGATACCGTGCCGGGAGGAGAGGAGGAAAAACCTGCCCATCAACAATACCTTTCCATTCGTGCTCGTTCGGCATGCAATGAAGTGTCTGGGATCATTAGCTTGCATTCACCACCTTTTCAAAACTCAGGCAGTTAAAGAATGCACATCACTACTGCCTCGATACCCTCGCAGTTGCAGACTAAACTGTCCCAAGGAATCAGAAAAATGCAGCTTGAGAATCGAATAACCAACCCAATGCCTAGATGTTGCCATACCTCTCCTCGATGTGGTTATACGCAGGGTCCAACACATTAGACTGTTCCGCATGGTCAGCCATGTCCAATTGCGGAAATCATCAATAGGGAATCACGTATGGCAGCGCATAAACATCAGCCCACTCAAAGTGTAGAGCTTCTGACCACACCAGTGGTGTCTCCTCGACCCCTGAAAATCCAACCTTGGGCTTCTTTGCTTGGGAATCAGTGCTCTGAAATAGCCATTCTTGGTCCTCGAAATCAGAACAAGCTTCCATTTTGGGCACTGTAAGCACATAAGGCAGATACTTGGAATCTGGATGGGGTTGTTTCTTAGACACTTCAGCTATTTGATCCGTTTGTGCAGTTGAATGCAACGGCTTCATTAAAGAAATAGATAGCGGCTGAGTGGTTGAGGAGATCGACAGAGCTTGAGCTTCTATCAAACCATTTATCTGGTGTCCTTTATTATCCACCTTATCATTATTGACAACCTCCTGCTTACCTCGCATAGCTGCAGTGGGATTTTGGCAAGTTCTCAACATCCTTCCATTCTCAGCTGATAGAGGCAAGGACAAGGCGGGTCTTGGCAACGTATCCAGCTTAATATCATTAGCTGCAATGGAAAACAAAATGGAAGTGGCTGCATTAACTTAAAAAAGTATGTGGAGTCTGGACTTGCTACACAAGGGGTTAATCTCTGTGAAGGCATTTCTGTTCAATCAATATCAGAACTTGAAAATCTACACCTTGAATATCAGAAACGGGATTAAAAGAAACATTTGTAGACAAGGTTTCAACAATAGTCATTTGAATTTGACTCACCATGCAAAAATCCATTTGTGTCTGAGTCCTTTCGTTTCTTGATATTTACTTCATCAACAGCACTAATAGTGATCTCCTTGGGAAGATGAGAGGGTTTTACAGTATTATTAGCTACAGCATCAGACCTACCACTTTCCTTCAATTTATCTTGCTCTTTCTTCTTATGCTCACTTTTCTTCTCCTTATCCCTGACTCTATCCTTCTCTTTGCCTTTTTTCTCTTTATACTTGCGTTTATGATTGCTTTCCTTTTTGTGGGACTTGTCCTTCCCTTCCATCTTCTCAATGTCTTTCTCCAGTGGTCTTGGCGTCTCAGCACATCTAGCTTGAAATGTTGCAGAAAGGCTCTGAGAACTGCCATTAAATCTTGCTTCATCCCTGATTCCTTGACCATCCATGTTTCCATCATCATCTCTCTTGTTCTTTTCTTTTCCATCAACCAAATTGCCAGGGGATTTCGCCACCAGTCTGACCATTCCCTCATCCCCTTTTGCATCTCTACCAGGAAACTTCTCAAAGAACTGGTTTTTGTCTTCATCTCTGGCTCTCTTTCCCAGCTCTTGTAAAAATTTAGAATCCCTAGTATGGTGAGATAAATTGCTGTTAATTTGAATGAGCTTCTGACCATTGTAACCTGTAAATTGCCCAGCAAATTTCTTCTCGCCAGAGATGCTATTCTTCTCCTCATCCCTTTCCTTACCCTTCTGAGCAATAATCTCTCCACCATTACCCTCAGATTTCTCTGGAAGTTTCCTACCATCCAAGGCTTTATCTCCATTGATATGCTTAGATTGCCCAGGAAGTTTCCTTTCTCCTGAGGCTTTATCTCCTCCATTATCAAGCTTAGCTTGCCCCGGAAGTCTCTTTTCATCTGATGCGCTACTTTTTTCTCTATCCTTCTCCTTTTTCTCTCTATGCTTTTCCTTTTTGTCTTTCTTATCCCTATGCTTTCCATCACTCCTATCTTTCTCCCTCTTTTCTTTATCTTCTCTCTTCTCTTTTTCTTTCTTCTCCTTCTTGGGCTTCTTCTCTCTCTCCTTCTCCTGAAAGTATGGAAAGTGATATGAAATCATTCATCTCAAAGAATCAGAGAAAGACAGGAATCCATCACATAGGTAAATCATGTAAAATATAGTCAACCCTTTTACCACCCAAAACTTGAGAACAAAATGCAAACAAGACAAATCAAAACTTTGACATGGAAGCCTGCTCTAAGCATCACCCATGAAACAAGGAGAATGCCAGGTACCTCCTGTGTGCCTAAATTTTAACTCATTCATTTATCATTGCCAAATTCATCACAATGAAAATCATACAAGAAAATAGGTCTGAGAGGCGAAAGAGATAAGAAACAACATCCAGGAGCAAGCGATACCCCTGTAGACAGAAATGCCAGAAATAGTCCACCCACCCAAACAATTCCTTCTTCCAAGACATCTAAGAAGTTGCAGCCAAGGACAGGGAGACTCTATTGACTGCAAGTTCAAAATTCTAACCATCTTATCTGCCTCAAATAAAAACCTACTCTCCCGGGCAAAGATATTCCCATCCTTTCCACAAAAAAACTCAATTATAGAGTTATAATGGCATCTTTCCATTTCTTTCCACGTAATAAAAGTTGGCAACCATCAGATTGAATAGTATCATTACAACCCCGAACAAAAAAGCTTATGCAGAACATGAGCTAAGCCATATTTGCACAATGGACATGATCCCTGATATTTGAAGCAAAGTGCACTTATCTGCAATCTATCTCGAATACTTGCAACCTTATATTTCTGAACAGGTATTCTAGAACTATAAAATCTCTTTGCACCCCAAATATGAAACTAAAATAGTAAAATCATAAAACTTGCTTTGACATAAATGGTCACCAACACCAAATATGAGCAAGCAAATAAACTGCTCCGTTTCTGGAGTAGCATCATACTAATGAGGAAATATAAAAAGGACTCAGAACATCTAACGTGTAAAAATCTACACCAAAAGAAAGCTAAACATTCAGCCTGTCCATTCATCAAATAATTTTTCTAGAATAAGCAAATCTGAGAAGCAACATTGTTGCTAGCCTGCAAAAGACAGTTCAAAGTAAAAGAGGCCACCAAAATGGACACAAAAGCACTTGTAGACCCACAAACTTCATCTCCCCTAATTTCAAGTAGAAATTACTGATAGATATAATTAATTCTACCCTTTCAATTGGAATTCACTAAAACAGGAATTGCAGAAAACCAAAGATTTGTGCATGAACTCAAACACCAAGCACAAAATTGTTAAAAACCACCACTTAGTTCCTTATTTAAGACAGGTTAATTCATTGAACTTTCCAGGGTAAACAGATGCAAACAAAAAGCAGACACTAAAGGAACATTTTAATTGGAGCCAACACAAGAAAGTGTTTTTATCTCATATTAATTATATATTTTCAGCTTGTATGAATCTCTTATAGACATGAAACTTTCCACATAGGATTCAGAGAAACAGGACTTAACCAAGGATTTACCCATGAATGTTTACCAGAGCAAAACAGTGAACAACCATTCTCAAAACTCTCAATTCATTGAAATTAGTGGCACAAAAAAAAGGCTTTCAATTAAGATGACAAATAAAAAGGTACATTATAAGTTTCAAGTTTTTGAGAACAAAGCTTTCCTTTACTGCACTACATTAAAGATTTTTTTTAAAAAAAAAATTGGAACTCAAGTCCATAGTCTTTCCATAATTAATATGCTTGTCTGGGCTAATAATACAAATACAAAATTCTTGTAGAAAACATCATAACATTCAGGGTCAGATTCATAGAAGAAAAAAATACCAGCACTTCTTCCTGATTTCTAATACAAGAAATTTCTGCAAATACCACACTAAGGATGCTTAATACTCCAATGACATAGCTGAGAAGGCAATGGCCAGACAGATTAAAAAACTACAAATAGAATTGTGAACCAGTAAATTAACCTGGTGTACATGACCAAAAGTATCTACAGCACAAACAAGGAGACAAAATCCAGACTGAGCTTAAAAATAACAAATAAAACCATGAATCAATCAATTTATCAGAAGCATGTAACCACAACTATCTGTAGCAGGTAAATGTCACTTTGTCATCTCATCCAGCAAGACCTTTTAGCTCCAAACAAACAGTAAAATTCTTTGTTCACATACAACTAAGATCTTATCTTAGTTCACGATGTATAAAAATGAATGTGCTTCATTCAGAAAGGAATATTGTTTCTGTATCCTCAGTAAAACTATTAAATGACAAGTCTAAGAGTAATTAAATTCAAGACAAGACAGCAAAGACTCTTAAGTATTTAATACCAACGGAAAAACAAAATGGTTCTCATTGGATTGTTTCGATTGAAAGGAAATCAGAAAAGAATTCCTTTTGATGGATATAATAAATATTGTGCTGATTATGCAATGTCATTCAGTGAAAGGCAAGTGTATTAACCTTTTTTAGCAAATCAACATCGTCACTCCTGACCTTCTTTTCATATCCTGGTGGTGGGAAGGGAAAGCAACGCGACATTGAACAGAAGCCCAAAACACAAAACAGCAATGCCTTTCACCAAAGAAAATGATTGAATTACTTTCCAGTAGCACTGTTCCGAAAAGGGAATGGACCAGTAACTATGCTCCTGTCCATGCACCATGTCCCCACATTCATTTCCAGCTTCAAGACTTCTCCATGAACTCGTATATCACATCCAACAGCCACGAGTTCCAAACCCACCAAAATTCCCTTCACCGTAATGCACACACCAGTGAGACGTAATTCACAGGAAATTAATTTCAATGCAGTACTTTGCCGTTAAAAACAATTAACTTAAATAGCCAAACTCGAAACTAATCTGCTCGGTAGAATCTGCTATTATACTACACTATACTGCAATAGTTCAACAAAAACACAGTTGCAATAACTTTGAGAAGTTTTCCTTCTTGACGAAGAACTATACTCAAATTATGTTAAACCAAAAGGTTTCTTGAGAAATGAAAATTGCCCACTGCAATCTGATCTTCTATGATGCCTTCTGTGCCAACAAAGAATCATCACCTCCTTTCCCTTAAAACCAAACCCTGATGCACAAATCATTCCCAAGTTCAAGATCAAGCACAAAATATCCAAAGCCCAGAATCCCTTAACCTCCAAGACAGCAGAAACACAAGTTATTGATCACTGCCAAACAATCCTAAATGTGCAATCTTCTTCCATGCCCCAAAAGCAAGCAATGCTCAACAATACCACTCCATGCAATCTCAAATTTGCGACAAGCAAAACGTGTCCAGTCCACAACTCCAATCATTTGAAAGACAGCTCATTTCCTGCTGTGCTCTGGAATCAAAAACCCTAATCAGTCCAAGATAAAGAAATTCAATAAGTTCCCAATTACGATCCGGCAAAACCCTAAACAAAAATAGACCAATAAGCACATAAAATCCAGTTCTCAAACCCCAAAAAAAACCCTTAAATTCAGCTCCAAAGAAAGAAAAAAAACAAAGAAACTTGTAGAATATATAAAGAATAAAAGGAATACAAGAGAGACCCTTTTCTTTTTAGTACCTGAGTGTAAATGGGTATCAATCAAAAGCCAAAAGGAAAGCTTGATTCAAAGAGTAAACTTGAAGAAAACAAATAACACGCAATTTAGACCAAGAAAATAAAGGGTTGTCTCAAAATCAATAAATCCATCTAATCAGATTACCTTGTCCGCTACAACAAACAGAATATTATTGTAGAGGAACAAGATCTTTCCCTTTCTTTATTGAGTATCGTGAGCTGAAACAACAAGAAGACTTGATCTTTTTTTTCGTGTTTCTGCTTAGTTTTTTCTCTGTTTTTGCTATTGCTCTTCTCGGAAAGGGGTTTCTTTTATTTGTCTTCGGAAGCAACACACGAGAGAGAAAGAGAAGAGACAGCAAACATAAAAACGAGAGGGGAGGGGGGACTTAGGTCCATATAATTTTGTGACTCTCTCTCTCACTTGTGTGTCACAAGGAAAGAGAGAATTGCTTTGAGAGGATGTATTTTCCCCAACTCTTCTTCCAAATATTTTTGCTCACGCTCTAGTTGTCTATCTTACCTATATTGAGAATGTTTCTTGCTTTGCATGTGGACTACATTTTATGGGATTGTCTTTAAAGACTTCAATGATGATACATGATCTTGTTGCAATTGCAGGCTAGAAAGCTTTCACGTGAAGAATTCCTAGTTTCTATACCATGTGATCACTCCCACCTGTCAGCAAGTATGACGGGTGTGGTTTTTTTAAAAAATATTTTTTTATTTTTAATATTAATATATTTAAACAATTTAAAAATATAAAAATAATTTTAAATAAAAAATAAAAAGTTTTCAAAGATATTTTTCATTCATGTTCTCAAACATCCCACTGAATTGTAACTCTTTATTGCCAAGTATATTTTGTTAAAGTGATTATTGTGCAAGGAGCAAAAAAAATACTTATTATACATCCATTTTAAGATTTGATTAATCCACGCACGCATTCATTAAAGCTAAATATATATAATAGATATAAACAATCATTATCTAATATGAAAAGAAAAAAAATCATGAACACACTATAAATTTATTTAAAACAACATGCATATCAACATACATTTGCCATTTGCTATTCTACAAAACAAATAAATAAACTATTTAAATAATAAATAAATCACATATAAAACTAAAATTGACCTTTATAGGTTATTGGAGTCCACTATAGCATGAAAAATATAGTTTTTAACAAATGATAGATATAATATATATACAATACATACATCAGTAATGATTTGAAATAAAAGATCAAAGACAAGAGACTATTGTTATTGAATAAAATTAAACTATTATATCTTTTGTTTTTTCTTTTTTCTTGTGTTAGGGTTTTTACTAGTTTATTTTATAAGGATATCTTCTTTTTATATAATACTTTTTTGTTGGTCTAAATGTCTCTTTATATATATATTATTTGAGATACTCTATGAAGTAGAAAAAACTAGACTAAAAAAATAATATTAGATAATTATATTATTTTTTCATGACAGTTAATGTCTCATTAATTAATTTCATCTTTTTAATGTTTATGATATCTTCCAATAATTTTTCAATTGTTTGATCTCATATTATTCCCTTTGCTCTCTCTTTCTTCTAGATTCACTCCCTAAACTAGTATTTTTCTTCTTTTTTATTATTTATTTAAAAACATGTTTTAAAAATACATGAAAAAATTAGAGGTAAAAAATAAATTATGAAAATTGTCGCGCTAGAAAAATTAAAGATAAAAAATGAGTTATGACAACCATGATGATATTTACAAGTTAATGTTTTATATATAAATTTTTTTTATTAAGTATAAGATATATCCACAATATATTTATATAAAAAAATATGGTGTTATTTAAAATTTAAATATGATAGGATAATATGAGCAAAACCTTATACCACCTTAATCAACACCTCGGAAAATAATAATAATGGTTCTCAAAAAGCAAACATTGATGAATAGCTGGAGATGAATTTTCAAGTCATTAGTTTGATAGAAATGAAGAAAAATAAAATTAATGAATGTTTCAAGTTATACAAAAAAAATGTTTTAGATTACAATGTAATGTAACTTAGATTGTATTTGATTTTTATTCCAATATATAAAAAACATATAGAAGAAATATAAAAATGTACTTGACTGAGATAAAAATATAAAATAAATATATCCTTATAGTATTTTCAAAATAAATTTTTTAATTTTCAAAACTTGAAAGACAATGAAACATGTTTCATCTGCTCTTATTAACCTTTAAAAAAAAATTGAAATAGTAAACAAACATCACTTCATAATTGTGCAATATTGGATCCAATTCATATCAAATATAGTTTTCTACTATCTAAAACTATATAAAACTATACTAGAGTTAAATTTTATTTAATTAATTTTTTTTAAGTAAAATAAATTATATTTTTCCTTAGTTTCTTAAGATACTTCATTATTTATATAAATAATAAAATACCTTAATATATTTTTTAAATTATTTTATATTTACAGAGATGAGTACAAATATTATCTTAATTGTAATAAATAACATGTCATTTGTTATTGTATATATATATGTCAAGTGGCGGACATCATAAATCAAGCCATTGTATTTAAGAAAAATTAAATAGATTTCAAACATAATTATTTTATTGTATTTATAATTTTAAAAAACATTATATTAAAACTAATATATTTAAGTTCTTTTATTCTAGGTTTTTCAGTAATCTGCAAGGATGATATCATGAATCATCTTGATACCCAAAAAAAATCATTAAATTATCAAGGTAACTCCACATCCACATCCAACTTGTAGATTCAAATACATGATGATATTTCAAAGATCACATCAAGCTCTAGTTTAAAGCTTCTCAAAATAAGCCGAGTGGGTTATGCTTACAAGGTTACCACTTAATAATTTCATACAAGGTTGCTAACTCGATCATAAGCTAGTTTTCACTCATTTTATTACATCTTTAATCATGTGAATTACTTTATTCTTAATAACTTGGAAAAGATTGGCACAACCTCCTTACTAGTTGAAAATTCCTTATCCAACTTATCAAAATGGACATAGTCAATATTGTCGTCTCTATTATTTGAAATCTTTAAAATAAAAATAAAAATAAAATAATGATATATTTTTGTTTATTTTAACATAGTAATCTATCTTTGAGATAATTAAAAATGTAAATTTATTGCCACGAAAATACCGTACTTCAATTTTTTTTTAATAAAAACTTTTTGAACGGATTTATGCGTAAATCATTGTCTTGCACGCTAGAGTAATGAGTGATCAAGCAGCAGGAAATTTGATTTTGATGCTCTTTGTAGAGGTTGAGAGGAATTGCACGCACTATTTACAGAGCGTGGGTAACACAAGTTCAATAATAGAGGAGTTTTACACTAAGAAGCCATTAAGCTAGGAGCACGTGGGTAGGTCCCATTGTCGACACCGTACATTCAGCACAGCACGTGGCACCTCCCTAGCCTATCAAAGCACTATCTGTGCAAACACGTGTCATCATATCACAACCTGAAAAAAAAGATAATCCATCCATTCCGTGACACGAGTCTTCTTCTCTTCAGTGCCCATAGTATCTTTTATACTGGAGCACGCAGAAGGAGCACGGTTGCCCGGCATGTTTTGCCCTCGTGGGACAGGAAAAGGAGAATCTTTCCTCGAGCCTGAAATTCCTTTCCCTATGAAAAGTTTTACACGTCAAGATTAAGATTTTTTTTTAATGATATGATTTAACTTGTTTTTTTGAATTATTTTTTATTTTAATAAAAATTAAATTAATATTTTTAAAATAATCTGTTTTTTAATCCTGAAGTGCTAATATATATATATAAAAAATCTTTAATTTTATGTGTTTTTAATTATAAAATATTTTTATAAAAATATATTAAAACTTATTGTTGAAAACACACTAAGTACATAGTGACGCAAGAGGAAAGCATGCATGGCTCCTTCATTGTTATGTTTATGAACAAGCATGGTTGAATAAGATGCAGAGACAAAGATGGAGATATTTAAGTGTTGGCTCTTTTTATACACTACAGTATTGATCATTTTTATAATATTGTGTTTTTTTTGTTGGTATGATTATAAATGATATTGGTAATGTAATTTACAAAAATTTAAAAGATATAATATTGCGATGTCGTGGTCGTACAAATTAATTACTCTAACGTAAAACACAACACACAAGATAATATAGAGCAAGTAAGGGGTCGATTTCACAAGGAAGATTCAAGTTATATTTTTATTTTAAATGATATGCAACTTAGGGGGGTTTGGATATTATCTAGGCTAAAGCAAAAAAAAATTAAAAAACTATCAAGTGAAATTAAATAAAATCAGAAAATTATCAAGAGAACAAATATTGGTTTTAAGCATACATCCACCAACATAAATCAAAATCGATCCTTGAAACGAAACTTCAATTTATATTCTATTTTTTTTATTTTTTCTTAATATTGGTTAATAAACGGATTCACCGTATAACTAACTTTAGTTAACAAACAATCACAATATTCGCATTAATGATTTAGTTCAATAGCAGTTCTAAGAACCATATAAATTCATTAATCTCTTGACAACCAAGTTGTCCGCAGCTTATGTTTCTTTGTTTGAGTGCTCTCCCTAAATTTAATAACGTAGTTTCGTCATAATTATCAAGCTTAGTTGTTTCGCATGTTCATATATTATAACTCTGATTTTGATATTAAACTTAATAATAGATTGTTCACAAGAATAACTCAGAGTCTACTCTAGCAATTATTAACAACAATCATAAAAATATATGCATGAAAAAACAATCATACTCATTCATAATATAAACTGAAAATAAAAGAAAGAATAAATCTAACAGTTCTTAAAATCTGAAGGTTTGTTATGTCTTTATAACTAAGAAAACAAGTTTAGCCTTGCATATCTATGGAATAACTACTCTTAAAGATAGAAAAAAACATTATTTCTGGTTTGTAGAAAAAAGAATTTGTGTTTCTTCACTTCTAGCTGTTGCCTCCTTTCTGCCCTCTTTCTCTTTCTTTTTATATACAAAGAAACCCTTATCCTTATTTTACAAAATAATCCTTCCTTAAATTAACAATTTATATTTAAGTATTTCAATAACTATTTTTTTTAAAAAAGAAATAACCTTGCATTAAATCTTCAAGCTTTGACTTAAAGAGCTAAATTGCTAAAATAAAAACTTAAATGCTAGTTTAGATGCTTCAATATGTCATTTGGACATGTTCCTTCACAAAATTTGTTTGCTGACAGAATTTAATTATTATTTTTAAAAAATCATACCTCCCTCATATTATATCCTTTTTTACTGAAATTTTGAATGTTTATAGGAATTTTAGTTAGGAATCCAAGAAAATTGAGTTTGCATCGATTATACTTTTGTAGCTTCAAATACTCAAGTTGAAATGGCCAAAGATCAACACTGACAGATTGCAAGATTTGACTTTGAAAGCTGTGATTTTCATGCTCTTTCTTACCTTAGATGTCCAAAAAGATATGAATGTTAGCTTTTTAATGCCACTAGAATTATTTTATTTTGACCTCTAAAACTCACACTCTGCATAAAAATTCAATTGAAAGTCAAATTTGCTAATTACCTTCAATTTACTTATTTTTGCATTTTTCATCCAAAAATACCTTCAAAACATAAAATAAAAAATTTCAAACACTTTATATATAAAACATAGGCAAAATACTTGTTAAATATGGGTGAAACTATCAAATAACATGGTTGCATCAAATACCCAATACACTATATATTTGTGTACTATTCATCATTTTATATTTCATGGTGGATCTATTATTTAAAATTGTATATTTTATAATTTAGACTTTATTTTTTTTGTATGATTTCATTTTTTTATGGTAAAATTCAAGGACAATTGAATCAGAATTATTAATTAAAAATAAAATTGAAAGACATAGGACCAATATATAAAAAGTGCAAAAAATAGGTAGCGGTTTCAAAGTTCAAAAAAAGTTTTTAATTTTTTTCTTAAAATTTAAAAATTATACACAAGGTTGTCAAAAACACATTTTTGACATGATATGAAAAATATAATATAAACTGGATAGTAAAAACGGATTGTAAAATCAAAAGGAATTTTTTTTATATATAATTTAAGCATCTTAAAATATAGGATTCAAATAAAAAACTTGTATGTTCAAGCACCTTAAAATGTATGATTCAAATAAAAAATCATATATGGTTTAAGTAATTTAAAAATATAATACAATTATTTTATTCAGTCATGTCAATAGATTTTATTAACTAACAGCAAATAACAAACTTAAAATAAATAATCTATTAATATAATAAGGTGGATACAATACAATTATTTTATTCATTCATGTCAATAGATTTTTATTAACTAACAACAAATAACAAACTTAAAATAAATAATCTATTAATATAATAAGGTGGTTACACCTGGCTTATAAAACTACAAGGAATAAAAACTGCATTAACTTTGGTCTAGAGCTTGAATTATGTATAAGAAACAAGATTTTTCACAATTATCTAAAGTAAGATCAGTGAACAACAATCCAATTCTAACCATAGTTAAATTGCATTTTTGGAAAGGTAAGGGAAAAAATAAAAAAAGATATTATGCAATGCTAGTATATAGCACTGTTTTCACTTTTTAGACATTCATTTCTCACCATCATTTCTTGATCCCAAAAACCAAGTATTTCATGACTGAGGCTATTGCTCTTTGCAATCTTGAGAAAATAAATAAATACTTGAAAAGACAAGTATATTACTTGAAAGAAATTCATAAATTGAAAAGAAAACAAAAAAGAAAGAGCAATAATGTAAAATGATCCTTAGCCGGTGCATGATGGGGAAAAAAAACAATAGATTAACTTACAATCATTAATGAAGAGGACGCAACCGTATAAAGCTCATAGTGGCTAAGAAAAAGGATTTAGTGAATGCAGTCTGTGATGAAAAAAATTGAGAGGGTTATTAGTGATGACTGATTGTTGAATGACTGAGAGAAAGAAATTAAAAGAGAAAAGGGTAAATGTTGTATAGGTTGTTGGTGCTGATATGAAGGGCTAGAATCTAGAGGTAAAAATTTGATATAGTACATGTACTTTAGTGAAATCATAAAATCAGTTTCAAAATCATGATTTTACCTTACTCTAGTTTTATTTTAACAATTTTTAAGTTTTCAAAATAATTTTGCATGTTTAACATGTGTTCACTCCTAAAATCATACGATTTTTTGAGTCAACTCGTGATTTTAACAACCTTGATTATACATATTCGGTACCTCAATATTTTCTCAATTTAAATTTAAAATAAAGTTTATTTTTGTTATTTTATAGTCCATGCTATGAGAGAGAAGAAAGAAATCATTGGATTCTAGTAATAGATAAAGAAAAAAATATTGTTGGTACCTAATAAAACCACCAAAATAGTCGATTTCTGTGTCAAATAATTTCATATGATGAGTGGAGTTCAACATAGTTTTTTTATTTTACCCTAAAAGTGCCTAAAAAAATTAGATCTAACACTAAGAAGATTTTGTTTTCAGGTTTTGTGATAGTTTCATAGGTTTTTTTAAGATTATGAATATATTTATCAAAGTTCCTATGATATTTTCTAGGTGTTCTAGATAAAAAAAAAAGAGTTTTTAGATATAAAAAAAATATCCAACCTTGGTTTTACGACCACCATAGTGGCTTAAATTTGGGTCAAGTCAGGTAATGCGTTGTCTGACTTATTTTTTTTTCAAAAGACATTGAGACGGATAACATGTCATCTGCTTCATTTATATTTTTTAAAAAATAGATCAAATGTTGGCTTTGCTTGCCAAACCTAATGGTGCTTGGCTTTTTTTTGTTTTTTGTAATTTTGGCTTAAAAAAATCATGTTTTTTTTTTACATGTATTTTTGAATTTATATTTAAAGTGATATCCCTTCTCTCTAACTTTTTATTTTTTATTTAGTATTTTTTAAAATGGTGGTTGTTTTTTAATTATTTTGTATGTATTTAGTTTTTGAATAGATTTTTCAAATTCATCTATAATTTTGTTTTTTATGTTTTATATAATTGAAATTTATTTTTATTAATAAAAATATTTATCTTTGGATATATTTCTAATAAATACAACCTTACAATATTTTTTTTTTAATTTTATTCAATCAATTTTATAAATTTTATATATGTGTCTATTTTCACTATTATTTGATTAAATACAAAAATAATTTCAACAACAGAGTTATTTAGCATAATTGAGTAAATAGATCGTGTTGTAATATTAAATAGCTTAATTTATATCTATTTTTTAACTTTTTCATAAAAGTATTTAGTTATGATTAATGATTTATTTATTAACACAAATAATTTTTAATTTATTTAATTAAATATATACATAAGTTTTAAATGATACTGGGCTAGAAAAAAAGCTAAGTACAATCATGAGGGATTGTTAAAACTCCACGTATGTATAGGGTTTAGTGAGATTAAAACCAATTTTGTAGGACATAAATTGTGTAAATAGAACAAATAAATTAAAAATATTGGTGAATTGACATTTAAATTAAATTGAACAATTAGTATTATATAAGCATGTCATGCTTAGTAAATATATTTGCGAATTGATATTTAGTAATTATGATACTTCTAAAATACAACATGTATGGTATTTCACCAATTTTTTTTTTGAAATTGTGCTATTTTACTAATTTTTATGTTTAATGTGCTAATTTTACAAAAATAAATTCCATAGGTTTATTAGGAGGGAAAGAGAGAATAGATCTGCTTGAGATACATGCCATAAAATGGGAGTGAATTTGGTGAGAACCATCATAAGTCACGAGCTCTATTGAAGAAGCTAAACATTCTAATTAAGGTGGCTCGGCCTAATGAATGCGCTGAAGAAAAGCAGCAGCTGCAAAATAGCTGGGGTTGAGGTTGCATTAAATAATTTTATTATATTTTCATATTGTTTTGATATATTAATTAAATAATAATAACAAAATATTATTTTTAAGTAAAAAATATTTTATAAACAACCGCTAAAATATAATACTAAATTTAGGTTAATGTTTGTTTTTTGAAATTGACAATCTCCCCTGAAAAGAGTTGTGCAACTAATAAAGCTCGAGCAGCCCGGTGGCGTCTCACCAAGAAAAAACAGAGAAGATCTCAAACAGTCAACATGGATTTGGAGCTGACGATCATTGCTGGAACGCAATAAAAACTGGCACCTGAAAATTTAGAGCTGAAAAGGGCACATTCAGCCCTTTGCCACATGTATATGCTATGCTGCTAACATGTGTCACGTACAGATTTGATTTTTAGTGCATTCTATTGCTCTCCCTGCCACAATTTATGGAAATCTATCTTATTTTCTTCAAAAAAAGAAGGGAGGGCACGTCCGATGATTTCACTTCAGGTGCCCTGTCAATTATAGTACCACCTACGGACTGAAGACATGAATCTTGCACAAAGATAGCTTTGAATATTTGCCATCATTTATGATGTGCTTAGGATACATAGATGGATCATGCATCAAATTATTACCATCTCAGAAGTTTCACGTCTTTTTCGCTATTATATTTCATCGCAACAACAATTCATGTGTTGTAAAAAGTTGAGACGAGGTAAAAAAATAAACAGTAATAAATTGAAGTTTTATAAATTTCAGAAGCAGTGAAAATTCATATGATTATTAATTTTAAAATTTATAAAATGAATTGAAACTCATCAAAGTTAGTTTAAACATTTATATCAATACCAATAAAAACAATAATAAAATATTATATTATAAAAATATTAGGGTGTAACACATCTTTCTCTGAACAAAACTTTTTATGTATGTTGTTGGTTTTGATGATGATATAGATCTTGTGGTTGGGTATAAACCTTCTACCTATCACTTTTTATTTTCAATGATTAATCTTTACATAGTGTTTTTTTAGGGTTGTAAAGGATGATTTCCTATTATTATTTAGAAAGGTAATTGTAATTATTTTTTAAAATATTTTTTATTTAAAATTATATTAAAATAATTTTTTTATTTTTAACAATAGCATATTCAAAGAATTAGAAAACATAAAAACAAATTAAGAAAAAAAAATAAATTTTAATTCTATCAAACCTTCATTTAAGCTACATTTCTAAACAAGAGTTAAATTGAATTCAACATCACCATTGATTATAACCTCCATTTGTTGAAGTCCATAGCTAGCTCACTACTGAACCTAAGCAGTCTAGCTAGTTTAAGAAGCCTTATTATTCAAGTCAACATGGTCAATTAGATATGGCAATAGTACCATTTCTAGAAGTTTTTTCTCTACTAAATTCAAATGAAACCAACACACAGATTTTACTATCATCATTTTTCTTTTTGATTAGCGATACAATGATTACTTGATCAGAGTCATAAGCAGTACACACCAAGCTGTTGAAAGATCCTATGACTTAGAGTTCAGATTCATCAAAGTCCTTATCAGAAATGCTAAGCTTGGTTTTTATAAATTATCCTTACGATGACAACATACTTCAGGATCCATGGATTGGAAAGGACTAGTCGACATAAGATCTTATGGTGGTCAACAATATTATTATTATTATTATTTATTAACATAGGTGTTTAAACTAGTTTGTCCATATCTTGACTGATTCCATAAACCCTAAAATTAATGATTATATATATACCCTAAAATTAATGATTATATATATATAAGTCTCAAGTAGCCCTGATTATCATTATTGTTTAGCATGGTACTTAAAGACGTTAAATTCAACATCGGAGAAGCATTTAAATCGTATTAGAGACTTGACAGACAGTTTTAAGAGAACATCATACTTGATTTCAGATGGGAGTTTAAGCAACCTACACATGGTTACTTCTGTCTTGTTTGTTGTTTTCATTTTATGTTGTCTAATATAGGCAATCTCAAATAAATATCCATTAGCAAGAACTTGCATCTCTTCCACCTTTTATGTGAATTGTATTTTTTATGCTTGGAGATTCTTTCCTAGCAAATGACACTAGTGATGGTTGGAATTGATTATAAATTATAAGCTAGTCAAATGTAAAACATGTAATTAGTCATTAACTTGAATAAGATATATACCAAATTGGCTTTAATAATTTATGTTTCTTGAAACAACTTGACACCATAGGTTCTTAAAGTCAACCTATGAAGTCAGGCTAGGTTTAATAGTTATGGTTTTGTATTTTATAGGCCTAAGCTATATTTTGATATGGTTTGACTATTGGTGCTTAGTTAAGAGTATCTTGAACTCAAATTATTTGAAATTCTTGAAATATTACATATAAATTAACTCAGATAAATCTAGTAAGAAAATGACATGATAGACTTATGGCTACATGGAAAGGAGGACACAACTCACCTTCTGTCATTAGAGCCTTGCTAGTGAAATTCTAAATTTATTTATGTAGTTTTATGACACATAATCAACATATACATACTTTTAAAACAAATTAAATAAGAGTAGCAAATAAAAAAACAAAGAAATAAAGGGGGAGGTTACTAAAATATAACCTATAGAAGCTGCTTCATTTCATTGTTTCCTCAGCTGCCCCCATCATCAAACAGTAGGAGAAATAAGACTTTTTATGAAGGTAGAAAGTTGAATTATGAATCTCTTAAATGCATCCTCTTTTAGGTTACAAAGGACTATGTCTCCTCCATCAAAACATTGCCTTTTTTATAACAGATACTGGATTAACCCAATATTTACATCTAGACAACTCAATAATGCGAAACCTGCTCAAAAGAGTCCAAGAAGTCTTAAAACCATGTTCTTTCATTATCCATGCTTGAAAATAAGATGAATAGATAGATCCTTAAAAAATGGTGTACAAGCATAGACAATCTCTTGAGACTTTCAAATCGATGCTCAAGTAAGTATGGTTCATTATTTCTAGAACTGGCATTATCTCTAGGAATCTAGATCGATCAAATGAATCTGTCACAAGTTTTTTGTTTGGTACACTTTCCTTTTGAGCTAGTCAACTCAAAACCCCATTTGCATAAGTGCTTGCACGCTGAATGATAGCACTAGGTTCCAGGTCTTAAATTGTCCTTCATATATTACTTTTCAAGGTCAAGGCCTCTACTTTAGCTCTATAATTAGAACTATTGTTAGTATAACTAGAGATGGAACCTCTTACTATTTTGTAATCACATCTAGCAAAAAACTTAGTATTAGGCATAGGCAATTTCTTGAAGTCTCTTGTAGCTAGATTCCATACAATGATGTGGTTTTCAAAGTCCAAGATTGTGCAAACCAAGCCATTACAAGATCCTACAATTTCAAACTCATATTCAAAATTTCTCCTAGTAATATTGCCAAGTTAGGTTGTCACGAGATTGTCATCACCATTAGTATATGCTTTATGATCTATAAATAGGAAGGGAGAACTGAAGAAAGGAATTCTATAGTGGTTAACATTGTTATCTTGCTTTGAACGTTTGAGGTGGATCTTGGCAAATTCAGGACTAGAGATTCGAGAATGCCATGACTTGAATACACACTTGATATGAACCAAACACGTGACATGTGATATCTCTAAAAAATTCAACAAGTCCGGGGATATCTACTAGTAATCTCTTTTATTTTTTTAGTCCAAATAGTTAATAGTTTATATTGTATTTTTAATTAGTTAAAACTTTTTATAGCTAATACTTACAAAAAAGAAATTAAAAAAATTTGAATTCTTTAATTTTAAAATAAATATTTTTTAACATAAAAAATATCTTATAAAAGGTATTCTAAAAATATAAATTCAATAAAAATTTAGAGATTATAAACTTTTATTCAAGCTATATAATATATGTAAAGCTATCTTATTTTCTTAAAAAAATGAAAGGAGGACAAGTGAAGTAATTTTACTTCACGTGCCTTGTCAATTATAATACCAGTTATGGATTGAAAAGTTGAATCTTACACACACACACACATATAATTGATCACAATCACAATAATAGTTCTTATGTTATTGAAAGTTGAAATTAGAAATAAACAAAAAAATTTAAAAACTAATTAAATTAAAAGGACAACAAAAAAATTAATCCGATAAACTTATTTAAAAGCCTTAAAAAAATTAGTTGGTTTATTTTTAGTTTCTAAAATCTTAAATTGATTGAACTAAATTGAACCAAATTAGTTAAACCAACATTTAAGCTCACTATAAAAGAAAACCCTAAAACTAAACTTCCCAAACCTCAAGTATTAGTCGCCCCGCACTCCCTCAAATGTTTTTCAAGTTGCCCCTCTCTTACACCACTCTTCTTTTCTAATTCTCTCATTGTTCTTTAATTTTTCATATCAAAATCTAAGCCTTAAACAAATTATCACCAAAACTTTTAACACGGGCATCACCATTTAATCCTAAATTTTTAATTTTTTCTCGTTCATGCTCTATTTGTATCTAACATATGAACACTTCACTATTATTATTTTTAAACAATATATAAAGAGATAAAAAAACATTTTTGCATAAAAAGAATGTGCACTTTTTCTATTTATTTTTGCCTAAAAGGGATGTGTGCTTATTTTATATGTCTTAGTTTAATGGATTTTTAGGGTTATTATGGTTTTTTTATGGGTTAGTGGAAATCCGGTTGATCCACTTATCATTTTTAAAAAAAGAAGTCAGTATCATTATTTTGCACTTATACATGATTGAAATTCTTGTCATCGAGACCAATCAATTCATCATCCATCTTGTATACTTTGTTGGCATCAACTTGCCCTTCATATAAAACAAAATTGAATTATATTGATTTTTTTGTGTTTTTCCTTAATTAATTGTCAAATTAAAAATGGTTGGTTTAAATTGGTTTTGATTTTAAATTAAAAAAATAAAAATTTAATTTGGTTAATTTTATAAGTAAAAACCAAATCGAACAAAAAATATTCACCCTTAGTTGAAGTAAGAAAACAATTAGGGATAAAAAAATTAACAGTTAAAAATTATATTAGACAGTTGCCCCATTAGATTATCCCCTCACTCTTTTTTTTAATGTCAAATAGTGGGGTGCAACCTATTATCAATATTATTTTCAGGTCACACTCTCAAACATGATCTAAATTGAGTTAAATATCACCATTCTTTATAACCTACATTTGTTGAATCCCATAGTTAGTTCTTGGTAATAGGTCACTACTGAACCTAAGCAATCTAGCTAGTCTAATAAGATTTGTTGTTGTATTCCTTTATAATCCAAGCTTTTATAAGATCTACAATCAATATATACACATGCAATCTCCTACTAATTTCAAGTTTGCACTCAAGTCAATGTGGTCAATTAGATTTGGTAATGATACCATCGTTAGGAGTTTTTTCTTTACTAAAATCAAATGAAACCAGTACATATATTTCACTCTCACCATTTTCCTTTTTGATTAGCCAACTGTTAAAGTTCTAGTACCTTTTAAGAGAAAACTATAATGAATGTCTTTTAATATACTCCACATTACTTTTAAAGTTATAAACCTCTATTTTAGCCATCACTAAAGACATAAAAAAATATTTGTGTCTTTTTGGTTTTAAATATTCAAAAACATATGAAAATACAAGTGCGCAAACACCCTTTCTTTTTCTTCTTTTTTACTAATCTAACACACACACCTATATAATTACAAATATTTACATAAAATTATAATTACCACAAATCATAATAATTTTTTTTTAATCTAAATCCTCAAATGAACCTTCCAAAGGCTAAGGATAGCTTGAAGAGGTTGCTGGAACAGTAGTAACGTATAGATCCATCTGATATCATCAATTAAAGGGCAAAAACTAATGGATCCGAGGATCTTCGATCTCATTTTCACTTCAACACTAGTGATGCTTATTTATTGAAGAAGGATATCTGCCCTTCCAAAGTTTTGGTCCCCTCTCTCTCTCCAAACAGTGTTCTGGTTTGGACTACACCAACATCTTTTTTCTAAGTTTGCTATCTCTTTGTCCTTTCAATTTTAGTTCTTAAATTCATTAATTAATCCTTTTATTTATGTGATAGGCCTACATTTAAAATGCACATTTATCATAAATTAAAGGTATCATATATTATTAGATATGTTATTATAAAACATGATTTATTTAAGGAGTTATTGATACTTCAAGTGCAAAATAATGATATAAAACCTTGATAAAAATGCACTTTTAAGTACTAATCATGCAACCGATCATACGGTATTGGTATAAGGTCACATTACTGGATGGTCTAGATCACTTCATATTTGATCTAATGGTCATGAACAAATCAAACAAAATTGATAAATGGCCCTGATTTGTTGAGTCTTTGGTTTAGTATAGGCAAAGCCTATTCTAAACTTTGATCAAGCAACTAAAATTCATTTAGCCCATTTAATCTGACAACTTAGAAGAAAAATACCATTATGTAGTAGAGAAAAAGTTTGTTGGTGTTTTTTTTTTGTGTGTAGTATAACCATATATTTACAGGTAAATAAATTTATTTGGCTTGAAAGAAAAGCAAGCAAACCAAGATTAACCATTCAATTTTAAGAATAAATCTTAACTATTCATTTAATAACTTGGAGGCAAAACAAAGAAAAATAAACCCCTCGATTAAAAAAATGATTACTTGGTGAGAGGATTGTTAATTTTCAAATTGTAGGAAATTGCTAACTATTAGAGGATTAGAGGATTGCTAACTATTCATGAAAGTTGTAGGAAATTATCTCAATTTTCTAGATTAAAAAAATGATTACTTGGTGAGAGGATTGCTGATTTTCAAATTGTAGGAAATTGCTAACTATTAGAGGATTAGAGGATTGCTGACTATTCATGAAAGTTGTAGGAAATTATCTCAATTTTCTAGATTAAAAATGGAGGTTATTTGGACTTTTAGAACTCCAGATATAGGCCAAACATTGAACAGTACGTGGACTGTAAGACAGATTTGGACTTGAAAATGATCTTTTTAAATCTCAACTATTCATTTAATAACTTGGAGGCAAAGCAAAGAAAAATAAACTCTTGGATTAAAAAAATGATTACTTGGTGAGAGGATTGCTAATTTTTAAATTGATTTTCTCCCTTCCATAATTACAATTAGTTCACTAAAAAAAGTTAAATGCATTTTTTCTTTATTTTTTTAAAACTTCTTTGTAAAAGACACCATAAACATGTCAAAAATATATTTTTTGATTTTTTTGTAGATTTTTGCTTCTTTTTTTTTCAAATTTTTATCAAAAATTAGATAGCGATAGTTGGGTCATGTATTGGTTACATAGATTTAGTTTTTTTTTTTTAATTTCAACCTTCAATATTAAGAGGCATTAAATAGTTTTTTCAATTTCTTTTAATGAATTTATCTGTTCTGATGATTTAGATAACAATTTTAACAAGTTAACCCGAGTTGATTCAGATCAATTATTTTTAGGATGCTTTTTTCTAATTGATTTTATTTTTTTTATCCTTAAAATTGGGTTGGTTTGAATATTGGACTTCATAATTTTTTTATAGGGTTATTTCAATATCATGACCTAGTCACGAGTTTGAGGTGTTACTTAGATTAGCTCTATTTATTTTGTTGTGTCCTTTTTTAATTGAATATTTTTGCTTAATTTAGTTTTATAGTTTTTTTTTTACTTTTTAAAGGGTTATCTTGATCTCATGACCTGAGTTATGGGTTTGACAGGTTAACTCAAGTTGCTCGATTTATTTTTTAATTGAGTGTTTTTTTCAATTCCACACTCCAACAACTTGATCTTCTTTTTTCATTTAATTTTAGTAGTTAATATTAGGTTATTTGAAATTAGATTTTGTGATTTTTTAAAAAAATATATATGGAGTTCTCTGGTTTTATGGATTTAGTTTTTCTTCTTCTTGATTTCAACTTTCATGAAATTATGTTGAAGAATTTTATAATTTTTTTTATTTATATTTTATGAAATTATCTTTATTTCATAACTTACATCACAAATTTAATAGACTAGTCCAGGTTGCTTGGGGGGTTTTTATTCTTTTTTTATTTATTTTGTATTTTATTATTTGATATTGAGTTGGTTGTAATTTAATTTTCATATTTTTTTTATTTGTTTTTCATGAGGTTATCTTGATCGTATAATCTAGGTTGTTGGTTTGGTTTGACTAGTTAATCTGGGTTGATCTAGGTATGGTTTTTTTTTAAATTTAATATATTTTTTTAATTTTTTCCCTCAACATTAAGTTGATTGGAAATTAATATTTATATTTTTTTTATTTTTTATAGAGTTATCATAATCTCATGACCAAATCAAAGATTTGATAGGTTAACTTAAATCAATAAAATATATTATCTTCTTAATATTTAATAGCAAATATTATTTAATATATAACAATGTCAATATTTTTTAAAAAAATTTATTTAATATATATTATATTTTAAGTTCATAATTAATTATTTAATATAAATTATATTAGTAACACATAGTATTTTATATAAAAAAAAAATTCTCATCCGCAACATAACATGCGCAGGAAATCAAGTTGAGAACCTATGGACTGTCTAATTGGCCACTAGACTGAATAAATTCTATTACGAACATCTCCTTTGGTATATACTTTAAAAACTAACTCTCTCTCTGTTTTTTTTTCATTTGCATAAAATTTAATTGCATTTTTTTTAGAAGATCGACATCAGAAAGGACATGCTTTGTTTTTCTGTTCTGGAGAAGCACATCATCAGAAATAAAAATCCCTTTTCTTCTGAATATTCTCGCAAAATGAAGTAAAACCCTAGAGATGACCATTTTCATTTGTTGCCAATTATTCCATGTCTTGTAAAAATCTGAAGCCATTGTAAGGCATGTAAAGAAATCAACTCATAACTTCGAAATATGCAGCTCAAAGCCACTTCCATGTTGTCTTTTTAATGACTTTGAAAACACAAACAAACCCTTCCAAGTTCAAGACATGATGTTAAAAAGAGGCTTGGTTAAGGCATGTTAGAGGGTCATGCCCTAAAATAACTGTTTGAAAATATAGTATAACCCGTGTTTAAAAATTTTTAAAATTTTTTTATTTTAAATTAATATTTTTTTTTATTTTTAAATTGTTTTAATGTATTGATATAAAAAGTATTTTTTAAAAAAATAAAAAATATTATTTTAATATCTTTCTAAATATAAAACACTTTAAAAAACAATTACAATCACATTTTCAAATACATCCATACAACCTAAAAACAAAAACCCTTCAAATCACATTATAGGATCTTCAAGATAGAAACTAGGTATGGGAGCAAGGGGGAAATCTTAACTGGAAAGTAGAAACCAAAAAGGAAAGGAATTCTTAAACTCTAGAGATAATATCTATTTAGATATATTTTAAAATTCAATAGTTCTTAAAAACCATTATGAAAATAACTTAAAAAAATATTTAAATAGGTGCTAGATAGACCTAAACTTGAAAAGGAAAAAAAATCAGAAAATAAAAAGAAAAAATCTATAAAAAAAATCAAATTCCGAAACAATATTTTTTAGGCCTAATTTGGGTAAACTCAGCTATTTACAAAATCTCAAAAAGCTCCTTTTTTTCACAAGTTTCAGGCTCGTAGAACACATTCACAAAATTTTAAAGAGATTAAAACTTGCTGTAATGTATGAGCTGTGTATTTGTTTACACTTATGTATATGTTGTGTCCATACCAAAGGGAAGAAACAGCACAAACTCTATCAGATACAACAAGGTACTAACACCAAGAGATTAAAACTTTATCTGCTATTTCTTGGAAGAGAGTCCTTGGTGCTGCTGCAGCTGCTGAACAGTGCTGTTGTTTCAACATGACAACGGGTTTGGCAGATATCTCTAGCAGTCATCATCAATTAGACCTCGAAGTGGCACCATCGCTAGGATTCTCCTCTGCCAAATCAAATGAAACTATTGCTAACTTTTTACTCACACCATTTTCCTGTCTGACTAGTCAATACAAAACCCGGCCCATTTGATAATCTGCGCGGACAATCCATGACAACACTACAACGATCGATGGCCTTGAATTGTTCTCCACGTATTGCTTTTTAAGGTAAACACATCCGCTTTAGTTTCAGGCTTAGAGGCATCAGCAATGCTGGAGAAAGTAGAGATGGAACCTCTTGCTGTTCTGTAAAGCTGGAAATCATAACCAAATCCATTAAAGAACGTACGTATCAGCTTCCAAATAATCCTACATGGCCAATTCCCTGGACTCTCTAGTTGATGGATTCCAAGTGTAGATGAGCAGACTACGAGCAAAATCCAAAAGATTTCAATAAAAGAATATTGAGGTGATAACTTAACGGGCTAAAAAAACCTCAAATGCCCAAATATTAAAAAACATGGGTCCAGGTAATATATCTGAGCTCATCAGCCGAACTGAGCCAACAACATTGAGGTCAACTCTCGTCGGCAAGAATGGCAAAATATTATGACAATTTCAGATGCATTAAACATCGGGTTAACCATTCAACATTCATACTGCGATCTTTCCACGTATATCATTACCAACCCTAGAGGTAAGCAATGCTAGCAACTGTCCTAAATCCAAGAGGGCTATAATGACATATTTAAGCTCATAAGTTATTGCTTAACATGGAAATTCTTTGAACTTTTAATGGTTTAAAGCAACAACAGCTATAATTTAGTAACTTTTAATGGTTTAACCACCCGCACCAATAAAAAGGTGATTGTCGCGTCTACAAGGGGCTCTATTGCTGTGAAAACTAGCGGCGCCATGGAAGCGGAGAAAGGGGCTATTGTTCGTGCGATGGAAAATGGAGGGGAGCAGAGCACACTGGAGCCCGTAAATATATATTGGAACTTCTTCAGCAATCTGAGGTGAAACAATGACTCCAAATCATCAAAGATTTTGCTACCACAACACAAGAACTCTCTTATCGAGATCCTTTGTCAAAATATAATGAATGGTATTGCCTCAACAATATTGATAATTTAACAATATAATTGCATTCCAGAGACATGTAACGAGACTTTATTTAAAAAAATATATTTTTATATGGATTTGATATATTTTTTAAAAAACAATTTTAACAAAGTAGAATAATGAAGAATAAATAATTTTTCTCAATCAATAAACCTACTGCTAGGAACTGAATGTATACTTTAAATTACCACGCATATCACACTAGAAAAAAAAGATACTTGGCTTAATCAAAGTTTAGTCAATGCTGAAGTTATCATGCATGTTTCCACAAGTAGACTTAATTACTTATGATTAAGTTTTTTTTATAAAAAAAATTAATTTTAATAATAATATAAATAAATAATTACTTAAAACTAAAAAAATTCAAAACTTTTTTAAAATCCCATAAACCCCTTCCATCTTAAACCCTAGCGACTATAAATTCAGCAAAATGTCATTATAGTGCCGCTCTTAAGTCTGAATCTCTTAAACCCTAGCCGCTTCCCTAATTTCACTCTCTCCCAGTACTAAAAACCCTTTGTCTCTTTTCTTCTTCCAAGGTATAATCTTTACCTTCTTTGCCTTAGCCCTAGTTTATATATGAACTCTTTTTGCTTACCTTTCTCCTTTGACAATATGTTTTCTTGTATTTGACTGTATGATGCTGGTGTTTTATGTAAAAAGTTATGTTTTTAATGATTTTTTTGGATCATGCATTGTTTGTTATTGTTTTAGTAAAGTATCGTTCTTTCTGTCTTATCTCTGATATTGTTTTGTTGTGTACTCAACTGGGTTTGTTGGGTTGTACTCTTAAAGGGTTTTGTTTGAAGATTTGGTTTGTGTATTTTGGTTTTGGGTTATGTTTTGTTTTCTACACTTAATTCTTTGTCTTTGCTTAAGCCTCAGTTTATAGATGAACTCTTCTTGTTTCCCTTTCCCTCGAGACTTTATTTTTCCTTGTACTTGAATGTTTGATGCTGGTGTTTTATTTAAAAAGTAATGTCTTTTTATGATGTCTTATGGCTCATACATAGTTTGATTTTGTTTTAGTAAAGTTTCGTTCTTTCTGTCTTCAAGGATTTTGTTTTGAGATTTAGTTTGTGTGTTTTGGTTTTGGGTTATGTTTTGTTTGCTGCGTGATTGATTCTGTCTTGTTTATAAGATTTTTTCTCTGTTTGAATTGTGATTTATTTTTTAAATTATTAATGATAGCCTTTTAGAGGGTTCTATTTTATTTTAACCTGGGCTGCTTATGGAGTGTGAATGGTGCAGGTGGAGGCTCAGCTAATCTCTTAGAGTTATTTGGTTTTCCGAGTGTTTTTTGTGTTCTGAATAATCCATTTTGTTCTTGTCATTGTTTTCGGTTTGTGTTTTTATTTTTTTTAATATAAAGTGTGCAATTTGATCTCTTAAGAAACAATGAATTAAAAATCAACACCATTATTTACTATGGCTTTGAGATATTGCATGATTATGAATTGGCTTACTATGTTTTGAGCTTGTGTGGGCTACATATTGTTAATGCTTGATACTGATGGTGCAATATCTCTATGTTTTAGTCCATAATTGAAATGGCATTCTTTAACAAGCTCGGGAGCCTGGCAAGGCAGTCAATTTCCCAGAAGGGGCAAGTTCCATTGGTGTCCATGTTGAACAATATTCGCTGCATGTCGTCATCCAAGCTTTTCATTGGAGGTATTAATGAACAATAGCACTTTGAATGCTCCAAATGGTTTTGATGAATACTTGGATGTTTGAATGATACAAGTTCATGTGTGTTTTGGATTAATGCTCTGCCGTTGTCTATCTTGTCTGTGTTTTAGGGCTTCCATGGTCAACTGATGACCATACTCTTAAGGAAGCATTTTCTGGCTACGGGGAAGTGATAGAGGGTAAGTTTGAGCATGTGTGGTTGAACCAGTTATTTAGTAAGGTTTACTAAACGAACCTGAGCACACTATTTTTCTTTGGCTGTAAAATGATGACTTGAGACTGGTGGATTAGCCATGTCAAAGTTTTCGTGATCTGATTCTACCATGACAATTTCAGAAAGATAGAAGTGTCATTTTAGTTGGATATTTAAAGTTTTAATGACAGTAATTGAGTTAGTGTGGCTGCTGTTGCAAAACGTTCTTTACTCTGCTTTGTTCTGTTTTACAGCAAGGGTTATCATGGATAGAGAGACTGGGAGATCTCGTGGATTTGGGTTTGTTAGTTATGATAGCAGTGAATCTGCCAGTGAAGCACTATCAGCAATGGATGGCCAGGTCGGAAATAGAATGTTTTTTGAGGTGGTTGACTGCCCTGATTCCTGAACTATGTACTGACTGATCATGCTGATTTTGCAGGAGCTGGGTGGAAGAAATGTTCGCGTGTCCTTTGCTGAGGAGAGGAGCCGACCACCCCGATCTTACAATGACGATTACCAAGGGAATCGAGGTTTCGATAATTGAAGTTGATGAACTACAGCTTTATGCGCTGCCAAGGCCCTAAATAGCCTTGCTGCTTTATCTAGTTGCTTCTAACGGAGTAGAGATTGCATTTTTATTTTCTTGATTATTTTGAAGTAAATCCTAACTTTATCCATGTTTTGGGCTGATGATTACATTTACAGAGATAAGGTTTTGATATACACAATTAAATGGGGGGCATTTTCCTTTTGTTCTGGTTTTTATCTAAAAAAATAACCAAATTAAATTTTATATTTTAAAAAAATCAAAATTGAATTGAAACTAGTTCAACTATTGAATTTCGGTTTGATTTGGTTCGCTCATCAGTTTGGTTTGGTTAATTGAAGAGAAAAAAAAAACTGGTTTATTTTTTCTGCTTTTTTTGACTTTTTTTTTAATATATTTTTAATGGGTCATTTAAGAGGTTTATAATTAATATAAAAATCTACTTTCATTGTTTAATTTTTCTTTACTAGAATTTATCTTAAATAATGAGAAATATCTTTTAATTTGCACTCAATAGTTTTTTCAAACCAATAACCTTTAATCAAAATTCAAAATAAAATAAAATTATACAAGAAAAATGATTAAGATTTTGAAAGCAATGGGTTTAGATAAGAAAACAAATGCCTCTGCTAAAACTAAAAAATTACAATTTGTACTCTGTCAGCGATCTCCATCTCAACACCAAAAAAAAAAAAAATCTATTCTAGCACCTACAAAAACAAAATAAATAGAAAAATAATGCTATTTTAATATTATTGTTAACTAATTCATGTATCTTGAACATTTTATTGCTTCTATTTTCTCAGAAATCAAATTAGAAGAAACAGTAGAGAAAAAAAATATCTATTGAGACGTGCAAACATGGACATTAAAATTGTATCTGATTTTGTTGACTAGTTTCACTTGAAAAATTTAACAAAATAAGTTAATATAAATTGATATAAAAAAGAAAAAATAATTTAGAAAAGAAAATAGTCACAAGCAAATTTCCAGTTCAATTTGGACAGAGAAAGAACTTGAAACTAAAAAGTAAAATTGTAGATAAAAAATATAAAGATTTGATTAAGAAATTAAGCAAGAAAAGGGAAGTAATGGTTGGATTTAGTAGGATTAAAAGAAGAAACTACAAAGTAAATATGTGAATGGAAAAGAATAGAGATGAAGATTTGATTTTTCAATTTAGAGGGGGTTTGATAGGTCAAAAGAAGAGACTGAAAGGTTGAATTGTAGATGGGTTTGAACCTATTTATAGTATTAGTTTTTTTTTATTTAATCAGTTTGATTTATTTAGTTTCAGCCTTTTAAAATTGAAATTGAAATTGAACTAAATTATTTTTTAATTTTTATAATTGTTTTTTTTATAATTCAGTTTTTTCAATTTTTTTTTATTATCTGGGTTTTTAAGTTTTTTTCTTGCCCCTACAATTAACATTCTTTATTAATCTCTAAAATTTTTGCTAAATTATAGTTATTGTCAATATAGCTGCCATAACTACTACTTTTGCCTCACGTGGAGAGGGTTGCTAAAGTGAGGCTGAAATGGCCTTCATAAGAAGGATCATACCAGGTAGAATTATCAACCTTGTTTTGCAATGGCAGGGTTTATAGGGCAACACTTTAAAATGAAGCAAATAGAAGTTAGAATGCAACGTAGCATGTAAGCTGCGCTGCATGTAGGATATATATATATATATAAGAGTGTTTTTTGGTATCATTATTTTTTAATAAATGGAAAAATAGTTTTTGCTAAATTAAATAAAAATAAAAATATATATGAATCTAGTAGTTGTTAATGCGAATTGGATTCTTGTTCTTATTACTTGAAAACCCTACAATGAAAAAAGTGCTGTGTTTAAAGGTTTAAATTGTAAATAAATTATTCTTTTTCTATAATCCCTGCAAATTCCTCAGATTAAGTTCATGTAATTATATTGTATGTTAATTGACCCAAAAGACATGATGAGAGTTGAATATCTAATCAAGGGTAAAATTTTAAAAAATAATAATTAAATTTGATATAATTAAGAAATTAAAAATTACCTCATAATTGTACCAAATCACTGTACAGGAGAAAGACAATAGTCCGCGACTTGCTCTAGCTCACCATGTAAAGGATGGTGCGAGGTCTTAAAAATCGCCCGAAAAGCAATTAATAGCTGCTAGGAGGAACTGCATGTTCCTTAAGACATGAACATTTTTTACCTCGTGCAATAAATGCAGAAAAACACCCCTTGAACTCAGACCAAAAAAAAAAAAAAANAAAAAAAAACACATTATAAACATCATTGTTTTTTTTTCAAAGACATCAACCTAATTACACTGTACTACTTTACCCCGATCATGTAACAAGATAATTTTCTGCAAGTGTGAATTTTAAATTTTAACAATTGATGAAAAAAATGATTTTTTTAAGCAATAAACCTACTACTTGTAATGGAACATACATTTTTACATCACCAACACTAAAAAAAATTCATAGTAACACTAAGAAGTAATCAAAGATTAGTTAATGCAATTCCGAATGAAATTTAATTAGTTAGGTTTTGAGTTTATTTTTTAATAATAACGAGCTCGAGCCCCTTTAAAATAACTAAAAACTTATATAATTTTTTATCTTAGAATATATAGAATTGATGAAAATACATGTAAATTAGTTTAAATACCGTAGTAATTAAAAAAAGTTAATGGAGGGGTTATTATTTTCATATTTGGGCTTAAATAATTAGTTGTAGGAAATAATTATGTTTTTCTTGGTATAAATATATGAGTATTACAACATGTGTCAGAAGTTATTTTACAAGGAAAAAGAAGAAATCAAACATTACAGATACCCTTTTGATTTGCATAATTTTTTAATTAAGTAGTGAAAGAATGTTATCTACATTTAATAAAATAAATTAAAAATAATATATGAACCTATAAATTAAAAAAAAAACAAATATGATGATTGATATCGGTAAAGGGGGGTGAAACGAAATGCTGAAATTTTTATTAGGATATGAAAATCTGGTAAAAAGTTATTTATTTATTTTGTTGAATTGAGTTGAGCGAAGACGATTGGTTGGACCTCCTAAATTTGATGCATTTATTTGTTAGGTAAAGGCACCGCACCGCCCATGACCATTGTTATGCTGCCTTGCCTTGTCCGTCAAATGATCCCCGTGACACGCCGCCGCTGTATCCACCAAGATGTTTATCTATCACAACTTGCAGAAGCAAATCATAAATGGATTGAAAAACAAATTCTTCCTCTATAGTTTCCATCCTACAATCCATCAAATTCATTGTTAAACCCTCTCCTCTATGTTAATGACAATACCACCCTTGACAAACATCTTAAACCCTGTAACTTGGATTGTGTTTGAAGTCGCGCTATAATTGTATTTTTTTAAAAATTTAAAATTATTTTTAGTTTTAAATTAATTTTTTAGTTGTTAATTATTTCAATATAATGTTTGTAAAAATATTATTTTAATCTATTTATTAAAACGACATTTCCCAACAGTCACTTCAGCAATATATCTTTCAAGAGGCTTCGCTCTAAATCTCTCTTAAACCCTAGCTGCTTCCCTCCCTTCACTCTCCCAAAACTAAGACCCCTTCCCTCTTTTCTTCTTTGAAGGTATGATCCTTACCCTCTTTGCTTAAGCCCCAGTTTATAGTTCAACTCCTTTTGTTTCCCTTTCTCTCGAGACTTTATGTTTTCTTGTATTTGACTGTTTGATGCTGGTGTTTTATGTAAAAAGTTATGTTTTTAATGATGTTTCATGGATCATACATGTTTTTTTTTTGTTTAAGTTTCGTTCTTTCTGTCTTATACCTGATATTGTTTTGCTGTTTACTAAATTGGGTTTGGTGGGTTGTATTCTTATTAAGGTTTTGTTTTGAGATTTGGTTTGCATATTTTTGTTTTGGGTTATGTCTTGCTTGCCACGCGATTGACTCTTTGTATTTCCTTCAGTACCACTTGATAGATGAACTCTTTTTGTTTCCCTTTCTCTTGAGACTATGTTTCCTTGTATTTGATGTTTGATGCTGGTGTTTTATGTAAAAAGTTTTTTTATGGTGTTTTATGGATCACACATAGATTGTTTATGTTTCAGTAAAGTTTTGTTCTTTCTGTCTTAATCTCTGATAGTGTTTGGTTGTGTACTAAACTTGGTTCGTTGGTTTGTCTTCTTAAAGGGTCTTGTTTTGATATTCGGTTTGTGTTTTTTGGTTTTGGGTTATATTTTGTTTGCCACGTGATTGATTCTGTCTTGTTTATAAGATTTTCTTCTCTGTTTGGATGTTAATTTATTTTTCAGATTATTAATGATAGCCTTTTAGAGTGTTTTTTATTTTTATTTCGTAACTTGGGCTGCGTATGGAGTGTGAATGGTGTGAGTGCAGGCTCAACTAATCTTTTAGAGTTTTTCAGTCTCTGAGTGATTTTTGTGTTCTGAATAATCCATTTTGTTCTTGTCAATGTTTTCACTTTGTGTGTTTTTTATTCGAAGCTAGCTATTTGATCTCTTAATAAACATTGAATTTGAAAATTGACCTCATTATTTACTGTGGCTTTGAGATATTGCATGATTATGAATTGGTTTACTATGTTTTCAGTTTGTTTGGGTTGAATATTGTTAATGCTTGTTACTGATGCTGTGATATCCCTATGGTTTAGTCCATAATTGAAATGGCATTCTTTAACAAGCTCGGGAGCCTAGCGAGGCAGTCAATTTCCCAGAAGGGGCAAGTTCCAATGGTGTCCATGGTGAGCTCTATTCGCTGCATGTCTTCATCCAAGCTTTTCATTGGAGGTACTGATGAATAATTGCTGTTTGAATGCTACAAGTGGTATTGGTGAATGCATGACATTTGGATGATACAAGTTCGTGTGTGTTTTGCATTAATGCTCTGCTGTTGTCTATCTTGTCTGTGTTTTAGGGCTTCCATGGTCAACTGATGACCAAACCCTTAAAGATGCATTTTCTGGCTTTGGGGAAGTGACAGAGGGTAAGTTTGATCATGTTTAGTTGAACCAGTTATATAGCAAAGGGTTCTTTTATTAAATCTCGTTGTTGAATCAAACATGAGCACAATATTTTTCTCTGGGGCTGTTAAATGATGACTGAGACTGGTGGATTATGTTTTCAGTTGATGTCTTTGAAACTAGACTTTGGCATTTGGATTTGTTGCTCTATTTGATTTGGTGGATTGGATACTGCAATTTGTGTGGTTTATCTTTACACGCGGCAATTGCTGATTACTGCTTGTCCATGTATGGAGTGACAAGTGCTGATAGCTTCTTGTAATTTTCATGTAACATGTGGGTTTTTCTTTAGTTCTTGGATTTGAATTGGTGTTAATGTATTTTTACATGTGAAATGACAGTGGTCCGGTTCTGTTCAATTATTAGGTTTCAAAATTAATGTTATTTTCCATGTCAAATTTTTCCTGATCTGATTCTGCTTTGACAATTTCAGAAAGTTAAGTGTTATTTTTAAGGACAGTAATTGTGAGTTTAGCGTGGTAGCTGTTGCAAAACGTTCTTTACTTGGCTGGGTTCCTGGTGCTGGCAATGTTGGGATTCACAATCTGGTTCTGTTTTACAGCCAGGGTTATCATGGATAGAGAGACCGGGAGGTCTCGTGGATTTGGGTTTGTTCGTTACGACAGCATTGAAAATGCAAGCGAAGCGCTTTCAGCAATGGATGGCCAGGTCAGAAATAGAATTGTTTTTGAGGGAGTTGAATGCTCTGATTCCTGAATTATATACTGACTGGCACATGCTGATGTTGCAGAATTTGGGAGGAAGAACAGTTCGTGTGAGCTTTGCCGAGGAAAGGAGACCACCACAATCCTACAATGACAATCACCAAGGGAGTCGAGGTTTTGATAATTGAAGTGGATAGATTACAGCTTTATGCGCTCCTAACGCCTTAAATGGCCTTTCTTCTGTAGCTAGTCGGAATAGAGATTGCATTTTTATTTTCTTGAACATTTCTATAACTTATGAAATTATGTTGTGATTTTGGTGCTTGTGTGCTGGTTACTGATTTTTCTGACTGGGTGAACTCCATCATGATGGATGATGGAAGCACAGTTAACGTTTTCATTGTTATGGAAGCATGTTGATCATAAGTGTTGTAATGCACGGGGAATTTGCATGATATTGAAAAAACTCCCGGCTAATCCATTGATCATGGCTATAATATTGAATAAACCTCATAGAAAGGAATTGAAAAAATAAAAGCATAAAAATCGATTTTTATTTTATTAAATATTTCAAGGGTGAAACAACAATAAAACAAGTAAAAGGCAAAAGCATTCTTAACAACAGTCTTTGAATTTCTGATCTTAAGATCAATTCCATCATTTTATTATGCTAAAAAATAAAAAGGTTATTTTTTTATTTTTGCATTTTCGATATTTCTTTGCTTTTAAGAGCATTTATATAATCTTAGCATGTAAAATAAATTAAAAAGCTCTGGCTAAAGTTACGTATTGTTTTGCTGCTTTCAAGAATAATAAAGCCATTGTACCATGCTGAAAAAATGAAAATATATATATACATCAATTTATTTCCAATGAATTTTTTGTAAAAAACATTATTTTTCATAGACTAATAATTAAGATATCCTATTCCTCAAACCGTTTTTTTATTTCTTGAAAAATAGAAAGATGAGAGAATTGGAGAGGAAGATGAGACTACAAGATTTGAATGCATTTTAGGAAAAAAAATAAATTTAATTTAAGATTTTTAAATATTAATTAAGATATATATATAGTGGTTAATTAATTAGTTTTCATAAACTATATGATTATTAAGCTATAATTAACTTTTAAAAAAGGGCTAATAAAATCCATTAAACGATGCCACCAGCAAAATCCAGTCAGTGTTGTGAATCGTCGACTCCATTCGTGGGCCCTTCTTGGTTACACAGGAACCCATTGGGTCATTTGAAAACCAGACCATCTACAACCTGTCCAGTGATCCACCAAAAATTAAGATGGTTATTGCCCATCTCTCCAGAAAACAACAAAGTAAAAAAAAAAAAAAAAAACTAGAAAAATCCAAAAACCTAGAGATGTGAATCATATCAAGAAAATTCATGAAGACATTTTATCTGTCTTGAGAATATTTAGGTATGCGCTTACAAAGTGCAAGCAATGATCGGTTAATTTTATATTTACAAGTAAGCAAGTAGTTGAGGATTATCTTTAACGATCATGATTAGTCTTCCATGAATCTAGAACTCGTAGTTCAGATCTTGTTGTCTAGATTATAAATCAAATACAGACATTTTGTCTTTGTTTTAAGAAAGATATCTCATTTCTAATGCTCGATAGGAAATTGAGATTCATGAACTATATACATTGAGGGTTGAACGGCGTCTTGAGCTTGTATCTAGGATCATGCTCACAATAATTGTAAGACCCTCCATATTTAAGTCATCTTGATCGACCCAGATCGATATTTTAATCCAAAATGGTATAGTTTTTAGTTTAAAAGAAAAAACCTCCATTGAGTGATTATAATATGGTGTCATTAAAGTTTGATCAGATGAATTAAATTAAAAATCACTATGATCCGTGAAATATGAGGTCATCCCACCATATCAGACCAAACTGACTGACTGGTTTTTTATAAGCACGATTAGGACTGATATTTAGGGAATAAGTATCGCAAAACATATGGTACCAACTCAATTATCCATGCAATTACGGGAATTAGAATCTTGAAAAATCAAATATCCCAGGGCTCATGGAAGTGTCGGTGAGCACCAATGACTGATCATGAAACCAGACAGCACAAAAGGTGGGGTCTAGCCATGCAAGAACAACATGCAAAAAGAGAAAACAATCATATGGGTGGAATGCGTGGTTGTGCGAGTCGGGTAGTTGGCAGGTCTTTTTCTTGCATCACTGTAGTCATGTTCTTAATTATTTATTGCTTAGATTATACAACAAATAATCAAAAGGGATGCCTCTTTCTCATGCTTATCTCCTTTGGTTTTTTCTCTTCTAGGTCAGTCCACTCTCAACTTTGTGTCACTTCTTCAAAGTACTACCTTCTTACGTTAATCAACCATCTTTACGTGATTATAGTGTAAGAAAATGACATCCCTCAGTAAACTTCCACGCTCCTTTCTTGCTTCTAGATGTCCAACCATCTGGGGAACGTTTGCATGAGGTGAAAACACAGGGTACTCAACAAACTGTACTCATTCATAATCAATTCAAATTCAATGTTAAGTTTTTAAATGAGATTTAATTATATAATTTATATTATTTTGTAATATATTTAAAAAAAAATAAAAAAAATTTAAGTTTGAAATTTATATTATATTATACTTAATTTTTATCAAATAAAAAAACAGTAAAATTTGAATTCGTGATTGTTAAGATTTTGATATTATATTAAAAATTATTTTAATAAAATAATTTAAATTATTAAATAAAAATGTAAAATATAATTTATATTATTTCCTAATATAAAATAATATCTGATTAGTTTGCTAGGAGATGAAATCAGTGCAATTTTCTCAGTATTCCCTCTCCAAGAGCTTGAGATTGGATTCAACCATTTACATAACACCCTCGTATGTTTTTCTTAAGAAGAAAGCATTAGCTTCTTTACGCTAATTGCCATAGCTGACGCTTGCTGATAGCACAATTTACATCGATCTCAGCTAATTATCTCTTAGTCTTGAATCACTCTTAAGTACTTACTGATTGGTGATACATGTTTTTCATTAGATAACATTAATTTCCAGCTAATTAGTCTGTATATACCAAGATTAAATCCAATTTTCAAATTTAACCAAAGACATATGTACCGTCCATATATATGATCTTGAAGTGGGGAGTCAAGGTGGGAAGTGAACGAATCTGCCTACTTAACCAATCCACAAGATTTGGTCAGTTGCTCATAAAATGGGAATCAAGGTGGGAAGTAAACGAATCTGCCTACTTAACCAATCCACAAGATTTGCTCATAAAATGGCAAAATAACTACATGGCCGACATAACAGTATTTTACCCAAATTCCCATCGAATTTGCTTGACATCTAGAGCTTGACTTATACGGCAGTATGGCAGGCATTTGACAACTAGCAAGTCATGTATTATTTAAGTTCCTCAGGATCTTAAAGATGCATTCAATCCTAGCAAGCTGCGTGTTTGGATTTATTCCTCCTTTTTCTCTGCTTGCACTTCAGTTTCTTCAACGCGTTTTTGTAACAATCCTCATGCATGCTGTCTTCATTAGGTTGCTTTTAATTTAAACTGAATGTTGACTTTTGCCTGGTTTTGTTGATGCTGTTTTTTCCCCTCGGTTGGTGAAGAAGCTCGCCTCCGATGGGACAATCGGTTGGTGTTTATGATTTCTAGATCCACTTTTTTAATTTAAATCTTTTAAGGAATAAATAGAATTTAAAAAAAAAAATAGCTTGCGATTGTTCTTCACAATCCAAACCTTGAGGGAAAAAACTATGGAATTAATAATAATTAAGTGTTTGTCCAGGAACACGGGGGTGTTTTTGTAAAAATGATTTTAAACCGAAAATATATCAAAAGAATATATATTTTATGTATTTAATATTTTTTATATTAGTATTTTAAAATACTTAAAAAATAATTTAATATTTTATATATTTAAAATGTTTTTTGTTTATATTTTTAAATCACAAGAGCTGGATCAAGTATCCCAGTGGAAATTTCCTAGCTAGAGGAAGGCACCCTAATTTTGTCTCCAGACGAGAGATACCATCGTTGACCATTACAACTAGGTCAAAATAACATTTACAAATCCGAGGTCACTTTCTAGAGCATGTGAAAGGATTTAGATCATCTTGATATGATTTTTATATTTTTTTTTAATTCTTGATTAAAAAAATGTTATACTTAAAAATGACTTTTAATTTGAATAAAAATACTAAATTAAAAAAATCAAGTAAATACTTTTATGTAATTAAAAACTAAAATCCAAAATTTTAAATTTATAAATTCTATCATGTACAATAAATCTTAAAAAAGTTGTTATGGGTTATTTTTATAAAACATAATTCTAACTTAAATATTTTTATAATAAGTTATTTATGAAAAATAGTTTTTGGATTATAACTCAAAATTAAAAAATATAATTAAGAACCATTCTAAATAATTTTTTTTGTTACTAACATGGATATTCAGGAGGATCATTCACTAATTCAACAAGTTTTAAAATTAATAATTATATAAATTTTTTATAATTTAAAAAATTAAACTCATAAAAAATATCATCCGAGTAATTTTTTATTAACATAAATATCCAAATTAACTTACGTATATTTTAACTAATCTAATAAATTATAAAATTAACAAATATATATATTTTCATTAACTTTGAAGTTTATAAAATTTAAATTAATATTTTTTAAAAAAATTCTAAAACATAACTAGTAAAATTATACTTTTAAAATTTATAAAAACATATTCTTAATACCTGGACAGGTTGCTGTAATGTCATACGAACGTAAAGAAATTTCAAATCCCCTTTGGTAGTCCTGAAACTGTGTTCTTAATTGGTGTTAATTAAACCTTGGATCCCACAGAAGCTCAGCTGAAATTTCGAATGCCGAAAAATTTCAAATCCCTTTTGGAAATCCTAAAACTGCGTTCTTAAATCTGTTAAACCTTGGATCCCACAGAAGTTAAACCCAGCTGAAGTTTCCCATTGACCTGATCATCTAGCTTCTTCTGACAGGGCTGGCTACAGTTTCCCAGGCATTAATTTGGGGAGGAGGCACTTCATGCTGTTGCATTTTGTTTCTCGATAGATACTTAGATAGATACTAGGTTTATCAACTTAAATGCTACCACATTAGATCATGTCACCAAATTCTTCTATTGACACCACAGTACTTTCTCAGTTTTTTAATTTTGCAATTAAATACTATTATATGCCTCTAATTTAATGCATAGTTTATATGATTTAAATCGGCTTACTCGGTTGACTCTCACCCAACCGACTTGGTATCCAAAACGATTTAGGCTAAATAAAAAATAAACTAATCTATGATCTAATCAACTAAATGAAAACCAATTTAAAACCCATTGATTTGTTTGTATTAAAAACAATATTATTTTAATGTTTTTTATTGATTTGTTTGTATTAAAAACAATATTATTTTAATGTTTTTTATATGTAAAAAACTGTAGAATTATTTTTCACTTATTTTTTTTTAAAGATCCACTCTATTCGTGTATATAATTTCACTTATTTAACTATTTTTCTTCAAATCTTCTGATTGTTTGTGGGCTAACTTAGCTTTGTGATTATTATTTGAAACACCATCTTATTAACTGCAATAATTTATACATGTTAATTTGTGGGTGTACAAGTAATTAATTATAATTTTCCTTCAACATTAAGTAATTTTGATGAGCTCTATATTCTTAAAGCTCCAACGTCACACTTGGCAAAAATGTCAACCAAAAAACACCCAGTAATCATAATACTTTACTGGCCCTTCTAATGGCTTCTTCTTGCTTAAGTTTTTCGCAAACAGACAAAGGACGACAGTGACTGTGAATTGTATTTACTAGCCTGTTGGCCTTTAAAAAAAATGTAAACAAAAAACACTAGGATTATGAGAATTTTTTATACAATGTCAGTTGTCAATGTCATTAAACTTAGAAAAATTGGAAAATCTTGAAATTTCTTAACTTGGTTAGCGTAATTTTTTAATTAAACCATGCATAAACTAATTTAATGTAAATTAGTTGATTCCTGAATTTAAAACAAACTAGATATATAGAGTCTTCCTTCTCGTGTCAATTTGTTTTTTTCTATTGCCTAAAATAATACAGTACAAAATAATTATTAGCATGTAGAAATAAAATCAAATAAAAATTCCTCTCCCTTTTTTCTTAACCCAAACATTATCATCAGGAATCTAACTGTGTGAAAAATATACAGTAATTATCAATAAATATTATAATAAGAGAAAGGCTAGAAAAAGAGCTTTTATTTTTCATATTATATATTTAAAATATATTCTAAACCGCTTAAGAAAACCTAACCATCAAGGAATCTTAATCATACAATAAAGTATGTTTATTTGTCATTTATATTCTACTTTGTATGATAAAATAAATTAATTAAATCATGAATCCAATCCCCCCCCCATAATACATGAATTCAATTTAGAAATTGGAAACCTAAATTTTGGGTTACATATTAATTGGAATATAGCTCTACTTAGTATAGTATTGAGTTACTATAAGGGTACATAGCAGATTTAGCCCGTTTATATGTAACTATCCTGGCAACCTCATTTGACAATTAAGGGATTGATTTAGAAAGGACACTTGCATGGATAAATTAATTTATGAGGTTTGAGGTGTAGTATTGATTATGGTTTAAACTATTATTTTAATATATTAAAATAATATTTTTTTTAAAAAAAATTAATTTTAATTTCAATATATCAAAATGATATAAAACATAAATTTAAACAAAACAAAATTTAAATTTAAATTTTTAAAAATCACAGTCTCAAACACTGTTATTCTCTTCTCCGTGGAATAATTATTGCACCTAATAAATTTCTTCACTTTCCATGATTAATGATTGTGTTAGCTGCCCTTCTTCACTCATTTTCAATCTTGTAATCATGTAGACATGCAAACTCAACCTTGACTAGCGTGCATAGAATGGGTTTTTTTGGTCACGTCGAAGAGGATATTTTTTAACCAACTTCTACGCTCTGAGGTTAAACCCTGCTTTGAGTGGATCTTAAGCTAGCCATCTATATCCTCCTGATCAATACATTAAAAAAAAGAGAAGAATTTCTTGCTAAATCTCCCTGAAATTTGTAAAATATGGAAAAATCAATGTCTATATTTGTAGTTCTAGATGATGGTATTTGATGTCATATTCCGAACAGCCGATTAGTCCTGTAATTTATTATGCAAAAACATGTTTAATTATTAAGATTAAAATATGAAATTATTTTACATTATATATTAACTAAAAACACTCAGCAAGTGAAAGAATTTATAAACATGAAAAAAAAAACACAATTGCGTATAAAAGCTATATACCTTAGTGTATTTAAAATTATTTTATAGGAGGTACTCGAGATAGTGTTGGAATTGAAATAAAATAATACTAAGATTTTTTATATTGATGAGAAATTGTTAGTGGAAACATTGTGGCATTTTTATTCACTTAAGTGAAAAACCTAAATTTTATGTCCAATCTTGACTATGCCACATGAATTTAATACAAATTTAGATATTTTTCATGCACTTTTAAAGGGTAAGACTACTCATATTCAAGGTTTATAGCTGTTACTTTTAATAAATATATTTAAAAAAAATTAAACTTGCATTCTCAACCGTGTAGGGATATAAAAATATCAAATCTACCAGGTATGATATTACATGATTAAAGATTTAACCGCACTAATCTTTATTATCTAATTTGACAATTAAGGAATTGTTGGTTTAGGGATAAACATGGAAGGGACAGCCTTGCCCCCTCTTTATGAATCATGATGCTTGTAAACACATGAAAAGAAAAATAGAAAATATAAAATCTCATCAACGCGCACAAAACGGTGTACGGTGGATGATAATTCTTAAAAATATTTTCACTTAAAAATATATTTTTTAATATTAATACATCAATTTAATATTTTCCCCAGACAAACACAATTTTAAAACAAATATATTCTTAAAATGGAAACGCAGTAACAAACGGGGACTAAAAAGAAGAAAAGCTAATTATAAGGGAACAAAGGAAACTCAATGCAAAAAAGCATCAAAATAATTAAAAAGAAAAAAGAATCTTTATGTGATCATTGTTGTTCAATCACAAATTTCTTTAATATGAATTCTATTGGTTGAGATCTGCATCCCCTTTTGAGCAGAAGTCTCGTACCAAATTATTACATCCTCCAACTTCACAGATCTTTCACCTTGCCCCCTGCCCTTTTTTGCTTCTCTTCATTCACATTTTATCTTCTTCTTCTGTATCAAATCTATTTCTATATGGCTACAACATCAGCGAAAGCTGCCACAATTTTAACCAATACATTGAAGGACCACGACAATAACTTGAACCCAGTAAAAGAGAGAGTGGAACTCATTCAGTTCACAAAAAAAGGGGGGAAGAAAAAGAAAAGACCAACCATGTGATGATGATCATGGGATGGACCGTCAAGCTGATTCCTCGGGATGCTCACTGTTGATGGCACTTCCCTTCTTTACCCTTGTCTGAATCCCATAATAATTAACATACCACTTGACAAATTTCCTTAAACCGGTAGCCAAATCCGTGGTGGGTTTGTACCCAAAATCCTTGAATGCCAAAGTAACATTAGCATGTGTGTATGGCACATCCCCATTTCTTGGCATCTTGATCACATGCTTCTTTGCTTTTTTACTCAATAATCCTTCCAAAATTGACACCAAATTCCCAACAGGAACTGGTGAGGTGTTGCCAAGGTTGTAAACTCTCAATTGTGCAGGCCCTTTCTTCTTTCCACCACTTCCTGTGCTCTTCTCAGCTGTGTCCAATGCCCCGAGACACCCTTTGACAACATCATCAATGTAAGTGAAGTCACGAGCCACTTGCTTGTCATCTTGAGTTTGGTAGACATCAATTGGTTTCCCTTGCAGGATATCCTTTGTGAAGAAGAAATAAGCCATATCAGGTCTCCCCCATGGACCATAAACTGTGAAGAATCTTAATCCAGTGAGTGAAAGACCATAAATATGATTATAAGTATGTGCAATCTCTTCTCCTGCTTTCTTGGTAGCTGCATAAAGACTTGCTGGCTGATCTGTTCTATCCAATTCTGAGAAGGGTACTTGAGTGTTCAGTCCATAAACTGAACTTGATGATGCCCAGACAATAGCTGGCTGTGGATTTGCAGCTTTTGCAACTTCAAGAAGATTGACAAAACCTGCAATGTTTGAGCTCACGTAGGATTGTGGGTTTTGCATGGCATAACGAACCCCAGCTTGTGCAGCAAGATGGAGGATGTGCGTGAAAGGAACAACATCAAAAAGCTTTCTTAACAATGAGGCATCATTCAAGTCACCTTCAACAATGAAAACTTCATGTCTCAACAGAAGTTTCTGTCTTGCTCTTTTAAGTGTTGGGTCATAGTAACTGTTGAAGTTATCTAAACCAAGAACCCCGTCACCTCTTTTCTTTAAGGCAAGAGAGCAATGAGAACCAACAAAACCAGCTGCCCCAGTTACTAAAACCGAGAGCCCATTTCTCCTTTTTGGAGTGGAGGAGTGGCGGACTTGCTTTTCCCAGGCAGCGCCTCCGGCTGAGGAGGTGAAGAGGGCCGTGGAAAGGAAGTTGTGGTGGTGGAGATGGGCATGATTGGGAATATTATCAGAAAGTGGAGGGTAATTAAGGGTAAAAAAGAGAATCAACACAAGAGCGATAAGGAGCGTAGCACGGAAGAGAAGTTTAGAGGAGGCATTCAGTACTTTTGTACTGTGTAGCCTGCGAATGTAACTATTGTAACGCTCAAGCTTTATGGTCTTGCTTGTGTCTGGTGGTGAAGCCATTTCTTTGTGTCAAGGAAAGAAATCAGCAAGTGGTATTGCTATCAAGGAAGATGGCGAGCAATGTTCTTGCTGTTGTTAAGGTTTCAAGGGGAAGAAATCAAAGGGCTCAATGTGATAGAGCTGAATTTCGAGTTAGAGCCCTGAATCTGTGATGAGTGGAGATAGAAGATTATATAAAGGAAAGAGAGGGAGTGGGGATGGGTTGGTGTTGGTTGGAGACCACTTTGCGCGTCTTTAACACATACTCTCTTTCTACTAGCTAGGCTTGGCTACTAGCTGCTTACAGATGGAAAAGTGGGGAAAAGTAATATATTAAAAAAAGATTTAAGAAATGCCCTTGTTTTCAAGCTTTAATTACAGAGGAATATCCATCCCATCCTTCGCAATTATTAAGTAATGGAAACTAGAAAGTGCCAGCTACTCTGGTCTGTAGAAAACCTTACTCACATGTGAGTTCTTGCTCATATTCAGGTTCGGATTCAGGTTCAGGATTGATGAGAACACGACTCCCGTTTTATTTAACTAATTTGGGTATTTTTTTATTTTTTGTTTTTCGTTTTTCAAATCCTATTCAGACATGATTAGTGTACTAGACTTGACAAATTGGGTTTACCTTAATCGGCTGTTTCTGGGTCAACTGGGTTTCAGGCAGATAATAAGGGCATGGATTTATGCAATTCTTTAAGTCTATTCACCTCGTGGATGGGGTGATTAATAATCCTGTTGTTAGCCAAGTAGGTCTGAGATATGTTCGGTAGGGCGCGGGGTGTGATTAAAATTATATTTTATTTAGTTTTGAAGTCTTTCTTTAATCAATATATACATTATAATTTTAAAGATGTCATATTAATTTTTTTAAAAAAATATAATTATGAAAAAATTACAATTTATATATATTTTTTTAAATTACAACAATACAAGTTATTACAATGTCACAAAGATACTAAGTAAGTTTCTCCCCCACGGCTATTAAATCCAGTGGATCATGACTTAGCCAACTTGTTTCCTAGCTTTGGCTAACTAGGTTTGATTAGATCCACCCGTCTCAACTTGATTGATCTAATCAGTTGAATTGTGATCTTATTAATTTAATTTTAAAAACCAAATAAAATAATATTATTTTAATAATTTAAATCAATTCGAGTAAATTTATCTAAATTATCATCAAGACTTTAGAGATGGTGTTTAATTACTATGTTCCTAACACAACTTCCACATTCACCTCATGGGCAAATAATTTCTTGCATATTTGGTGCGGATATCTTTTTTTTTTAGTTCTCATTGTAGTCCCTTTTCCTCTTTACCATACTATAAAGAGAAAGAAAGGTATGCTGATATTAATTGGGTTTTTGTTTTGGATGGAGTCGAGTGCCTTTTACTGGTGTTATTGGATCTTATTGGAAAAAGAGAAAGCATTGATCTTTGGCTACAGTATAATGAAAATGGATATTCTTCATTTTGTAATCTCTCTTTCTCCATCTCTTTGGATTAGATAATCTCTTGTTTTTTGCTTGAACAAGAATGGTTAATCATCTAGAAAGAACAGAAACTCGTTAATAAAGAAGATCAAGCTCGAACTGCTTTAAATTATAGAAAAAAGATCAAAAGATTGATATTTTGGGCCGAAAAAAGGTTAGAGAAACAATTCCACGTGGTAAAGTTGTTGTTGATTACAAATCACTGCTGTTTCTCGTCGGACTGTTAGTTACCGACAAGAGTGTTAAAGCCTCTAACTATCTTTTACTTTAGATTTTGTCCTTTGTTAAGGATCAAATGGTGCAATCTATCCTTTCTTGAAGCAATTGTGTTTGATGTAGAGTTAGGCTAGTCAAAGTGAGAATTCGTTTTTTGGTGCCCATCCTAAATCCAACATGCTGCGAGGAATAAATCTGTTGACTAGTCGGTGGCCTTAATTACGGATCTAAACTGGTGGGCTGTAATTAGGTTAATTATGTCCAATTTAATCAATGGATGTCTTTAGTACTTCTTTATTTAGAAATGTTTTTGTCGGTATTTTAGTAGTGAAAGAACCTTTGAGATGTATCGTTGGTGGTAATAACATATGTTTTATATATCATAAAAGAGTATTATAATTTATGTACATTAATTCATTCATTCAAGTGCTAAGAACTCGATTACAAACTGAACATGTTTTATCGAAGCGTTCACAATTTTTTTAAATATTTTCTTCTTATTATATTTTCATTTTAGTTATATTGTAATATTTTATGTTTTTTTCATGATTAAGTTCCGAACAAAAGTGTAGATGTGCATGGTTATCCGTTATATCATTTCTTTGATAATGCATGTTAAATATTTCTATGTCAGTAAACTTGGTAACACAACTAATTATGAATGGAGCAGAACAAAAAAAACAAGGGAATTCGTTCGGAAAATTACATGGAAAATTACTCCTTTAAATTCAACCTCAAAATCAACTGGGGAATTATAGAAAAAATCATGACATATCTAAATTTCCCTTTTGCCATAACAAAAGTTCTTATAACATGAAGCTGATCTTTAATTTAATTGATAAGTCTTATATATATATATGTATGTATGTATGTATATTTCATCATCTTGGCCAAAAAAATTGGTCTGGGAATCTTGAACAATATTGTTGGGATTGGATCCTGTGAATCCTAACAAAATGGTGGACAATTTGTAGTGATTGTCAAGAAAGTTGTGAGAAAATGGACCTCGATATTCTTGCTTTCCGACACTACAGACCCAATAAAATGGAGATCTATCTGTCTCCAGCTTAGGTTAATAATAATAATGATGATGATTATGATGAGTAGATCTATCTGATATGGATTAAAATTTACAGTTTTAGGCAAGTTGATTTCACCGCTTTAATTCATACATTCTAGAATCAATGTCCAAAAAATCACAATGGGACCCTACATATGGTGTCCTTTTCGAACCGGTGGGAGAAGCCGGGAGGAAAGAGCCTCCAATGGGATGGGAAGGAGAAGGGGAGGGGAAGGGGGAGGTGGGTAGGGTACCTTGTTATACGGGGCTCTCTACAATATATATACCCTTACTTGGAAGGTCGGTCTCCCTAATCACATGGGAAGATAAAGACAGAAAGAAAGAGATATAAATCAAGGGAGACAAACTAGAAAATCACAATTTAATATGTGATAGATATTCTTTACCAAAGTAAACAAAGACTAATTGGTATTTTGATATGGACAGAGTTGATATGTGAAAAGATCTAATGGAGATGGTGGACTAGCTAGTGGCATTTGTAACTATGCTATGGTACGTTCGTACTTGATAATAAGTTCATTTTTCATGAATTAGGGCATTCACAGTCTGTTCTATTTGTACTCGGAAACATTGGACAAGATGTGTCCCCATGAGATGCATCGCATCTATCCTTGTATATCTACATAGCGTGGTCATCTTCTCCTTGTCTGTGGGCTGCAGTTGTATGGCTTTTGACCAGTCTGGGTTGGCAGTTTTCTTGGATAGATTTTGCAAGTGAAACAGCTTTGAAATGGGTCAAAACCCATTTTACTAATCGAGGTCCTTTCAGATTGAATTTTAGCATCTGCAAATTGTGTCCCAAGTTTAATTACTTTTTTTTTTTGTAAGTTTTCCAGTATTTTAAGATGCAGCAAAGACATGACCCGCCCGTGGGATTGTTCGTTTGGAAATTATTTTTTTAGACAGAATGAGAGACCAAATTCATCTTACACTTATTTTAAGAGGGTCATGGCAATCTTTTAGACCTCGACCTCACTCCAGAGTGGTCCTTTGCTTTGTGCTAACATGGTGGGGTGGCTCTACTCTGAATGCATCATCTTCATTTATGATCATTATTAGAAGTTCATTTATTATCAATAATTTTATTATTGATAGAATAATTTTATTAGTAAATTGCAGTGATAATTATTAACAAATACTATTCAATCTATAGTTACATTGCTATATATCAATATAATTAAAGATAAAGTATCAAGAATTTTTTTTTAAAAGACAGTTCACTAACGTTGAAGGGCAATTTTTCGGATGAAATCATCGAGGGATTTAAACCGGGATCTCTGTACAGTGACGTGATCAATTCTATACCATAATTGTCGATGGAATCACTAACATAATAAGTCTGTCGATGAGTCCCTTGAAAAAAGTTGATATATCATCAACTCTGCCGACCATCTCCTTCTCTATTTCTCTTTTTTCTTTCTTATCCTAACTCTCCTCTCTCAAACTGCAAACAACCACCCCTCTAAAAAAAATCACCCTCTTCTTAACATAAGTCATATTTGTTTAAGTTTTGTGGTTACAATATACGGTTTTGTGGTTACAACATCATTGTTCAGATTTACTATTGATTTTATTATTTTCTATAAGTAAATCTATTTTTTTTTAATTTTAACATTTAAATATTAATTTTATTATTTTTTTAATATATGTATTTTGTTAGTGTAATTACATGTTTATTGTTATTTCTCAAACAAACTTGTAATATGAATGATAATTTTGTACTTGTTATGATTTATTTTAGATCTTGTAAAATTTTATTTGTTTGTAAATTATTGAAACTTTGTTGAATTATCAAATTACAAGTGTTGTGGTAAAATAATTAATAGCTTGTTTAACAAGTATGTTTTATTTTTTATCAATGCTATTATGGAGTTGTAATTTTTGTAAATTTATATATATAAATTTGTATGGATGTTGATAATTGACTATGAATATTTATGAGAAGTTGTAATTGGCCCATTATATAATCTCGAGGTAAATAAATATTTTTACAAATTTATTTACCTAACATTGTTAATTAATATATGTTGTCATCGTAATTTTATAGAGGTTCGATAGAAGTCATGGATGTATCGAGATTCACTCCAAGGATTGTAGATGATGAATTATTGTAATGTGATTCTGGGTTTTATTTATTTTGCAACATCTATTCCCATAAATTTTACTGGAGGCGGTATTAGATATTTATACAGGAAGTGTGAAAATTAAAAGTATCTACATCGAGATGTTGTACTGATACATCTTCTACATAAAGGATTCATAAAGAATTACTTGTGTTGGTATACTTACGAAGAAACTTTTTTTGTAATAAGAGAATGAGAGAAATGGTGGTTAGATCAACTATTAGTGCTAGCAACATGCAGGGAGTTGCAAATAACAACAATAATCCTTACAGGAATATAATTATGGTTGCAATGAAAATGAATCAAGATAATGTTAGTCAATATCTAATCATAGAAGAAGAACCTAATGCAAATGCCGCTAAGTTTTTTAATCTGTTAAAAGATTATGACGAACTATTATAGGATGATTGCACGAACCATAGTAAATAATCAGTTGTAGCACCTGTGTTCATCATTAAGTCAGATCACGGGATTAATAAGGCCGATTATGATAAAATTAACGAATGGACGAGAAGCATTTTACCTGAATGGAACAGACTGAAAGAGAACTTTTATGCTGCAAAGTCCATAATGAAACCTCTTAATTTAAGATACCAAAAAATTGACATGTGCCCTAACTTATACATGTTATACTACCTTGAAAATACTGAGCTGACTGAGTGCATGAAATGTGAGCATCCCTATTACAAACTCAAAACTGGTAAGGGAAAATCTCTTGTAGCATATAAAAAACTTAGATATTTTTTAATCACACCAAGACTGTAGAGGTTATTTATGTCACCAAAGACTGTTGAATACATGACATTGCATCAATCACATGATGTGATTGATAGAGTAATGGTGCATCCTTGTGATGATGAAACATGGAAACACTTTAACAGTGTGCATCCATGCTTTTCAGCTAAATCACGAAACATGTGTCTTAAGTTGTGTACAGATGGATTCAACTTATTTGGATTAATTGATACTCGGTATTCTTATTAGCCAGTCATACTCATAGTTTATAATTTGCTACCAGAAATGTGTATAAGGCTGGAGTTCATATTGTTATCTACTATCATACCGGTTTGAACAGCCAGAGCCAGAATATAAATGTTTATCTTTGATCATTGATTAATGAGTTAACGTAGTTATAGTCCTTCAAAGTTTTGACTTATCATATATCGAGGAAATAAAATTTTATTATAAGGGCAACTTTGATGTGGACTATTAATGATTTTTCAGCCTATATAATGGTTTCTGGTTAGAGCATGCATGGAAAACTAGTATGTCTATATTGCATGGAAAACAAGGCATTCACACTAATAAACAAAGGTAAAGCCTTCTTTTTTTAATTATCACTATTATTTCTTACCAATGAATCACAGGTATAAAAAGAACATAAATGATTTCTTTGGTGGTAGAGTTGAATAGGATGTTACACCCCCTGTCTTTCTGGTGAAAAATTGCATGATATTGTATTAGAGTATGATGATATTGTGTTTGATATCCAATAAGGTAAGCAGAAGCTTACTAGTTTTGGTTTAACCCATAATTAGGTAAAAAGTATCTTTTGGAAGCTTTCTTATTGGAATATCAATCTCCTTCGCTATAGCTTTGACATTATACGTATAGAAAAGAAAATATTTGAAAATATTTTCAAAACTGTTATGGATGTGAAGGGGAAGACAAAGGACAACATCAAGGCTAGATTGAATATAGCTTTGTTCTGTAACTATAAAAATATAGAGTTGGTTTGTGATGGATCATGGATCGCAAAACCAAAAGCAAGCTTCATGTTAGAGAAAAATGCACACCTATCAATCTATAGATAGCTTAAGAGGGGTTTTTTTGATGGACATGCCTCGAACATATCAAGTTTGATTAATACGAAGGAATGCAAATTGTATGGAATGAAGAGTCATGACTGTCACGTGTTTACTTATTGTGATTTATTGTCAAAAGAGATATAAGATGCATATATGGAGATCAGTCATTTCTTTAGAGATATATGCTTTAACAAGTTGAATATTAATCATATTAAAAGGCTTGAAACAAATATCTTCGAGATCCTATGCAAACTTGAGATGATATTCCCTCAATTATTTTTTGACTTAATAAAACATCTCCTTATACATTTATTGTTTGAGGTAAAAGTTGAAGGACCGATCCCGTATAAATGGATGTACCCATTCAAATAATTAGATATTATAGTTGCAATGTAATTCATATATAAAATTATTTTTTTATTTTTATTAATTAAAAATATTTGATTAATTCAATACAGGTATTTGTTCAATCTCAAGAAAAAGGTTAAGAACAAAGTGCACGTTGAGGCTTCGATATATGAAGCTTATATTTTTAAGGAGATCTTAACATTTATCTTGTATTATTTTGAACCTCATTTGAAAACAAAAATCAATTGCATTCCATGACAAGATGATTACGATGAAGTGTCTTTTAATAAAAACTTGTCAATATTCTTTAATCTTGAACGGTCCACATCTAAAAATATTGTAAAGGAAAGATACTTCTCAGAAATAAAATTCATACGAGCATAAAATTATGCTTTATTTAATTATGATGAGCTAATACCTTTTTTTCAATAAGTATATATACTACTAATTAAATTTTGTTAATAATGTACTATTTATATATTGTAATATCATAAATTTATATAATTTGGAATAACCTTGTAGAGAACATCATTAATATTTACTATCTAATAATTCATAAGTGACCAAATCCTAGATCTTTCAATTACAAGATGAATAATTTATCATGTGGTTCAGAGCACATGTAAGTACTATCATAAACTTATTATCTCTTGTAAAGTTATTATATTTCATTACAAAACTCTCATATATTTTTCATTGTTGTACATTAAATACAAGGTTTATCAAATGAAAAGAAGTGTTACTAAGTCATTATCTTTAGTAAGCTTAGGCTTTGAAAGTTGAGTGCTACAACGAGTATTTTATAAATGAATATGTGTTCCATACTGAAAAATACAAGCATAAAAGAAATACATAAAACAATAGTGTTTGAGTTAAGGGATCAACTGTAGTGAGTTAGAAGTTGACTACTATAGTAGATTAACAGAGTCATCGAACTGCAATATCATAACAAGCAGAATATAGTATTTGTATTCAAATGTTATTAGCATGACACCACTGATAGAGGAACTATAGTTTATCCTTATTATAGTCTAATCAAAATTAACTCAAAAACTAGACTCCGCAATGTAAAAGATGTCTTTATTTTCATAAAGCAATGTCAACAAGTTTATTACACATACACTCCTTCCTTTAGAAAGGATTAATTAAGAGTTGATTGGTTATCCATTTTAAAAACAAAACCAAGAGGTTGTGTAAAGGTTGTTCAAAATAAGAACGAAGACACAAGTGTGCAAGATGAAGCCTTTCAAATTAGCGAGTTGGTTGAATCATATCAAGTTGCTCCTTTGATTGACTTGGAAGAAAATTTAAATTTTTGTATTTTCAATGATAATCTTGTTGATGTTAACGCAAAGGAGTTGAATGTTGTTTTGAGCTCTAGCGGACAAGGAAATGCTGATAAAGATGATGATATCCATATCAAACATGAGCTGATGACTACTCAATTGATGATGAAGAAAAAAATTCTAATTAAATATTAGAATAAAGGGAAGTGTAAAACATTTTTTTATAATGTAATATATATGATGGATGTATGAATGTTATATTATAACATGAAATATTTATTTTATAATTGTTAACTATTGTTATTGTTTTGTGCGACAAGCAATTTGTAATTTAAGCATTTGTAAGAAGGTAAGTAGGCAATACGAACATAATATTTTGTGCATAGTGCATAATCACTTATGACCATACCAACGGATTATAGTTTATCAGCATTGTTGTGAATGGATTACAATCCGTCAACATTGCACAGTAGCTTCTTTGAAAATGCCACAAGCTTCTCTAATGATTGTACAGACAGATTACAGTCCGTCAGCATTTTACAGTAGCTTGGTGCAAATGTGATAATCACTTACGAATTTGCGGACGGATTACAGTCCATTGGTATTTGTCACCAGTTCACCATTATCGACAAATTCATCAACAGATTATGTGAATTCTAAATGGCATGTATTAAATACATCTCTGACTACGTGTTGTTGCCATTGAAATTAACAAAGGAGGGTGCAAATTCCAAAGGACCAATATTAAATGCATCTCTGACCGCATGCTGTTGTCGATGAAATTAATGACAGAATGTAAAAATATATAAGGTAATTAAAACTCTTGGTGTGAAATTCAAAAGTTATTGATGGATTTTCAAAACATCACTAATAAAATAATTAAAAATAATATTATTTAAATTGGTTGTCGATAAATCTGTTGGTAAAACTGTGGTATAAATCCTAGCAAACTCCCTTTCAATTCATTTCTTCTTCTCCTTCATTTCTTTCCTCTCATTTGCTTCAAAATTCTCTAGTTATATCTTTAATGAATTAAAAGGTATGTATAGTATATCCTGTACTTCATTTCTTTAAGATTTTTTTTTATTTATTTTTTATTTTAGCTATTGTTATTTTTGTTATGTTTTTTGTTTTGGTGTATTTTTATAATGTAAATAAAGTTTTGGAATAAACACATTATTAAGGCAATCATTTTTCATTCCTAAAATCTATAGTTTTTATTAATAATTTGTTCAATATTTTTTTTGTTTGTATTGCCATAATAGTTGAACATTTTTTTGAATTTTAATTGTTATTGTTAAATTTACCTTGTAATTAGTAATTGAATATATAGGAACAAATTTAATTATTTTATTGCAATTTTACTCTATAATTGCATGATATGTGTTTAGGTATTTTCATTAATTTTAATTGTTACTGTTGAATTTACCTTGTAATTAGTAATTAAATAGATAGTAATAAATTTAATTATTTTATTTCAATTTTAATTTGTTACTATATTGCATGATATTTGTTTAATTATTTCCATTAATTTTATGATAACGATAATGAAAGAAGATATGTGATTAATTTGTGTGCTATATTATATGGTTATTAAATTGTACTCATATAATGTATAAACTTAATTATAAATTCTTTACAGGCATGATGTGAGCAATAATTTATTGCTAGTATTTTTAATTTAAGCAATGGTGATGTGTGTGTATTTTAAACTTTCTTTTAAGGAGTAAAACCTATTGTTTATCTTTTATTGTATAAATGAAGTTTAAAATCAAAAATACATGTAAATTAACTTTTAGTCTTTGTTATGTTTATAACTTGAAATTAAACTTACTTTGTTTATAAATTATTCACATGTATTGTAAGTTATATTATACTCATAACTGTTGATTTTAATATAATGTAATATACTTAATGCTAATTATGAAAAATAAAATGTGAAATAGAATGCTTGGAAGGGTAGATTGAGTCTGTTTTTAAATTGTGATTGTGATGTTGTTAATATTTATGTATGCTAAAAAAAATTGGATGATTGGAATGGTAGATTGAGTCTACTTTTGAATAAATGCCAACTATTGCTCAGATTGTGGCTATTGTCAATATTTACAAGTTTGAAAATTTCATGTAACAAAAACTTTATAAATGTGTAGAATGAAATCAACAATTCGTTGCTTACTATGGCTTTTAGTAGCAAGGATGACATCTTCTTAGATGCTGATCAAGAAGAGGCACCTATGGGGACTCACGAGGCTCCCTTTTTCAGCTTGGTTTCGTAGCGCAGAAGCGATATGCCTTCATAGTGGAATGAATTCACTCGCAAGTACAAGGTACATTAGAAGGACGACCTTTCAATGTAAGTTTATTTCGGCTTTAGTTTTTTTTTTTGTTAATTCTAACATAATTTATGAGCAACTAATTGATATTTCATTAATTTAATTTATTTCCAAGTATACAAGCATTGAGGACGCCCAGGTAATATCATCGACATTTAAATCGTTGATGGAGATTCTATTATTTCAATGGAGTCGAGTATCTAGACATCCTAAGTGGATGCAAAATATCGATGCATGATTTGACAAATTTGAGATTGGTGTTAATTTATAATTTCTAGCTTATTTTTAATATAATTATAAATAAATTTTTATTTTTATTTTTAATAAATTACTTATACACAATACAAATTCAAGTGGGACAACACGCATAACAATATTACGAAGAAGGTGTAGGAAAATTATACGACAACTAGGTAACATTGAAAAATAATAAAATATTTTTTAAAAAAATTGTTTTTAAATCTAATTTGTCACAATGGAAATAGTTTGTGTGATATTTGGTATGAAGTACAAAAAAAAGCCATAAAAAACACGAGAGATAAAGGTCTCCAAGGCTAGAATGATGTGGTGGTTTAGAGGGATTACAAACCACTATACATCCTGAAAGATATTTGGCTGCAATATATTGAGCATGTGATGTCTGAGCAGTTCACATGATACTCATGATCCGGTGCTAGCAACTGGAACTAACAAATTCATGGTTAGCTAACAACGTACACTGGTGACTTCATTCCATTTGTCGCACATGCAAAATGGATGGTAAGATTCATTTAAATAAAATATATCATTAAATAATTTATTATTACTTAATTATTTTTTCTTACAAGCTATGTCTCTTGGATTTAAGCTTAGCCTAATTGAGTTGTTTGTAGAGACATACATATGAAGTCAAAACTACCAAAGAGGGTGCAACAATTCGTTGACAATCATGCTCGATACTTTATGGTATGTTCGTTCAACTATTTTATTTTATAAGTATTATTTTTTATTGAATTAAACATGATGATTTCTTTTTATTTTTTTAATTTTTAGAAGACCTATAATAATCAGTTGAAGGAGATATAAAAGGATGATTTTTTGACCCATTCGAGTTTCGATCCAGATTTATGGATAGAGTTAGAATCATCCAGTAAACCTGATAAAAATCTGGTGTGTAAGCTCCCCAATACTTCGACCGACAACTTGTAAGCAGTCCGTAGTGTCTAAATCATTGGGAGCTCTTAGTTAATATCAAGCACAAAATCTAAGAAGTTCATGGCCTTGCAGTGATACATGACTCATCTCACTGAGAAATATGAGCAACTCTCGATGAATTATGAATAATTTCATCAAATGGTCATGAACTTCACATCACTAAGTGATGATACATGTGCGTCCCCTTTTATAGTTCTTGAAATATCCAACCTCCTTTTTCTCCTTCTCTAGCTCTGCTATTGTACTAATTTAATATTTTTTGAAAATACATTTAATTTGTAATGAATATTATTTAACTTTATTTTTTTTATTTTTGATGTTTAATAAAATTTTATTTGCATAATTGTTTTTTACTAATAATTTATACAATTTTTTATTATTTATTCTAAATAATTTTTAAAAATTTGAAAATACCCACTTAGAGATTTACAAACTGAATGTATCCATCGACATTTGACAAAGAGTGAGAAATGTCACTATTACTGATGAATTTATAAACGGATTACGTTTGTTGACATTTCACAGTAACTTGGTGCAAATGACACAACCACTGATAAATTTACAGAAGGATAAAGTCTATCGGCATTTACATGAAGTGGTTGAAATGTCACACTCATCAACGAATGTGCAAACAAATAAAGTGTATATATATTTCATTGGGAGTTGAAAATATTTACTAGATATGCCATGATTACTGACAAAATAAATCTTTTGGTATATTTCCAGCTGGAATTGTTTTTTGGCATGCTATTTTTATATGTGAAACTATCGGCAATATTTTTTTTACTAACATCGTTAGCGATGGAATGTGGTATTATTGATGAAAGGGATGACGACATACGATTTTCATCGGTGATGTAGTCAATAAAAAAATTATCAATGAAGTCTGAATCTTACACCAGTGGATTATATGCGTCAGTAAAACTCGAAAAACTTGTAGTGGATTTTTTAAGTTTTTAGGTTGTTTATTACTAAAATAAATAAATAAATAAAAAGTTATAATTTATAATGGCTCAATTGACACGGACAAGCTTTTTTAATTCTTAATGTTTTACAACCCTAAATTACAAAGAAGAAATTGGAGTTCTAAATCTTATAACCTTTAACTATATATATATATATATATAAACTATAAAAACTTTGATAGTTTTTGAAAAGTCTTTATTCGTAAACTCTCCTTTAAAAATATAACCTACAAAACTGTTTAAATATATGAAAAAACATATTTTAATTAATTAAATTCTAATTAAATTAAAAATTATAATTTAAATAAGAAAAAGATCCAACTAGAAGTAGAAAACAAATAATATTCTAAAATCTAGCTTGTTAAGGTAGGATTTTCATTACAAGCTGCGTGTCCATAACACAGTACAATATAGCGATATAAAAAAATGCTTGTTAAACACAGATGGCAGTTTGAGGCATAGCCGGAGCTGCTTATCAGTGACCTGTTCACTGAGGGACAAAAGAGAACAGTGATGTGAGACGGATGCAAGCAGTGCCATGAAAGACGTGAAAATTTGGTGGCTCCATTTTGCCCACCACAGGACACGTCCATTATCAGTATGCAAACGGTTGGTTAGAGAATAGACTTGGAATTATGCTCTTCAAAAGCCGGGAATGGAAGCGAAAGATGCCAAATGCCAGTTGGGAGCCTCATCTTGACCCCTTCTTTCTCCAATTAAATTGAAGTATGATGATGTTTATTGGTGGGGACGGCAACGATTTGCAATGAACTCTCCACTTAATTAGCCCTCTTAATCCAATTTTATTTTTTTTAGTATCAAAGGAAAATGCCTGTTGTATTAACTATTAACAAATATTTAAAGTGTGTGGGGTAAAGTATGTAGTTTTCTTCACGTTTTTTTATTTAATTTATTTTTTTGTTTTGTCTTTCTTTTCCTTTTGTTTTTTGGTTTTTTGTCTTTTTTATCTTCCCCACATGTTTTTTTGTTTTTTTATAAGTTTTATATATTTTTTTGTTTTTTTTTCAAAATTATCTATCAATCTTTTTAATATTGAAGTACTTGAAAATTTAATTATATAATTTAAAAAAAAAACATTATGTATTACTACAATATTTTTCTATATAGATTTTTTATGGTTTTTTTTCTAAATTAGTCTTTATTGATTTAATTTTTTTATGTTAAGTTAATTGAGAGTTTAGCTTTAATTTTCCTCACATGTTTTTTTTATTTTTTTTCTAAAATTATTGTTTTCTTTTTGTTATTTTTTTAGAATTATTTTTGTTATTTTTTTAATATAGACTTAGTTAAGAATTTAGCTTTGTAGTTTTTTCTCTAAGACATTGTAAATTGCTATAATATTTTTTCATATGATTTTTTTCAAAGTTATTTTTTTATATTTAAGTTGGTTAAAAATTTAGATTTGTAGTTTTTTTCTTTAAAACACTATGGATGATTATAGTGTTGGTTAAGAATTTAGATTTGTAGTTTTTTTTAAAAAAAACACTATAGATGATTATAGTGTTCCCCCGCATGATTTTTTTTGTTATGAATTTTAAAAAAAATTATCTATATATATTTTATTATTTTTAATATTGAGCTAATTAGGAATTACAACTGTAGATTTCTCATGAAACGTCGCTACAGTGTTTCCATTCATGGTTTTTTTTGTTTTTTATTATGATTTTTTTTAAAATTTTATTTGTTCATTTTATTTTTAAAATATTAAAATAGTTAAGAATTTAGTTTTGTATTTTTTTCTTAAAAACATTATAGATTGCAACAATTTTTCTTCATATATATTTTTTATTTTTTCCATAAACCCATAAAAAAATACAAGCATGCAATAAGTCCGCAGCATCGTGCGGGCATAACATGTAATATAAACTAAAAAGAATAGTGATTTTTATTGTACTGCTATTTTAAAAATACCATTCATTGAATTAATTCCTTGTTTTATTCATTTTCAAACAATGTTTTTAGTTTTTTAGTTTTGTTTTTTAATATTAGATTTTTTTTATTAAATTATTATATTCTCTTAAAACATACTATGATTTTAGTATGTTAATCAAGTTGACTCAATTTTTTTTTAATTTTTTAATTTCATCATTTAATATTGAGTTAGTTAAGAATTTGATTTTATAATTTGTTTGTTTTATTTTCTATTTTTTTATTTTGACCTCATGACTTGAAAATGATGCTTAAAAGTTTAACCTCAGTAAACTCTAGTTTTTTTTCTTTTTATTTTTTATTGATTTTTTTCAATTTTATTATTCAAAGTTAGGTAAATTGAGAATTGAGTTTCATAATATATTTTTATTTGCTATCTATTAGGATATCTAGGTCTTGTGATTAAAGTTGCTAATTTTAGTATTTTAACCACAATTAAATCAGGTCATTTTTTATTTTTTTTTAAAAATTATCTTAGTCTCATGATGCTAATTATGGATCTTTCAATATTAGATTTTTTCTAATGGGTTGTTCTTGTCTCATGACTCAAGTTACGAGTTTGTTAAGTTAACTTAATTGACTCAGTTTTTTTAATTGATCCCCTCCAATTTCATCATTTAATATTATATTTTATTAAAAATTAGATTTCATGTTTGTTTTGCTTGCTTTTTATTAGGATATCTCAACCTCATAATCCAAGAATAATGCTAATGAATTAACCCTGGTCCACTTATCTTATTTTTAATGTTATTTTTTAATTTATATTTTTATAAATTTTATCACTCAACATTGAGTTTGATAGGAGGGAATATAAATTGAATTTATAATTTGTTCTCTGTGAGCTTATCTCAATCTCATGATCAAAGTTAAAATTGATCCGATGTAACCCAATTGTCTTTGTAGGACAAAAATTAATCTAGATGATTGTTAAAAATATAGTTTGATTCAAAATAAATACTTAAGATAAGATTTTATTATAAACATTAAGATAACAATATTTTGGATCGATTCGGGTCAACCTGATTTAATCTGTCAATTCGTATGCCAAGTCATGAGATGATGATAACCCCATAAAAAGCAAATCAAAACAAAATATAAAAGTATCTAATAAACTCGATGTTAAAGGATTAAAGTAGAAAAACAGTCAATTAAAAAAAATGACCCAAAAAATAACCAGAGTCAACTCGAGTTAATCTTCTAAGACATACGACCCAGGTTATGAGAATGAAATAATCTAATGAAAAATTAAAATAAATTATAAAGCTTTATTCTCAATCAACTTAGTATTGAAAGATAAAATTAAAAAAAAATTTATAAAGAACATAAAAAAATAACTCGAGCCAACCAGAATTAACCTGCAAAAATAGTAACTTGAGTCATGAGATGAGGATAACCTCATAAAAAGCATACTAAAATAAATCACGAAGCTAAATTCTCAATCAATTCAATTTTAAAAGATAAAATTAAAAAAATATTTAAAAAAAAAACTGGAATCAACTAAGTCAATCTGTTAAAATCATTATTCAAGTCGTAACTCTAAAATAACTTTAAAAAATTAAACCGAAAAGAATTATGAAGTTTTATCTTTAATAAATTTAATGTTTAAGGATAAAATTAAAATTAAAAAAATATTATTCCAATAAATACTATAAAAAAATTGAGGTAGATAAATAAACCCTCTTTAGTTTTTTTTGTTAATTAATTAATAAATATCACGCTGTGGGGCTTGTAAATTTGAGCGTGGTGATGTTGAGGGAGAACTTCACATATTTCTTGCATGAAAATAATTTATTGATTTATACCTTTAAGCCTTATTTGCAAGCAAAATAAAAATTGAGAATCGAACAATCTAAATATGGATAGCCTGTTTAATAAGAGAAATTTAATTTTTATGTATACAAAGCAATTAAAACATGGTTATAAAACTTGATCTAGCCAATAAATCCATTTACAATAACATGTTTCAAGTTTTTTTAAAACATTTAAATAATTTTATTTTATTTTATTTTTTAAAATTAAATTAGACCTTACTGATATTTGACGATATCAATAAAAATTTTATTAAGTCAAATATTATTAGTTGAAGATGACATTTAGTTTAAGCCAGATCTTGAGTGGATAAATTATCTAATTAATTTATTAAATTAAAGGAAGTTTAATAAATTGATGAATGTTGGAAAGTTTAACATTTTTTTTTTAAAAAAATTATTTAAGAACAATTTGACAATAGTTTTATTCTTATTTGTACGAAAATAACTTGAATTCATTGGAAAAAAAATCTATAACTTTTAAATTCTTTTTTGTGAAGCATCCTGAATTCTTTGCCAATTACTAATTTTAGATAGATTTTTTTAATCTTATGATAAAAAAATTTTAATTATTTTTATTTAAAATTAAATTAAAATAATATTTTATTATTTATAATTTATTTTTAATATCATATACTAAAACAATTCAAAAATATATAAAAAAATTCATTTGAAATTTTTTTTTTCAAAGCACAGGAATACTATAAAAACAATCACTATCTTCCATTGATAAACTAGTAACTAGTGTTTCTGGTAAACATTTAATGTAATAGTCGAAAAATGTAAAAAAGAAAACCAATTAATTAGAAGAAAATGAATTATTATATTTTTATTATGTGTATTTGATATTATGATATAAAATCTTTATTAAGAGTATTTTTAAAAAAAATATTTTAAAATATTTTTTTTTATTTTTTTTTTCACACTATCACATTAGAACTATCAAAATATACTAAGAAACATTAAATTTAATACTTTTTCAAGCCACACACACTCAAACATAATTTTAAATGTGATACCGGATTGTCTCCTTCCTCAGCATCTGGGGTCGAACCTTACCATGCATGTCTGTCACCCCCGTGATGTCTTACCTGTTCACTAGGCTTGCAGGATGTTCAGTGGACCGTGTGGATTAGTCGTGATGCGCGTAAACTGGCCTAGACACCCCACATAAATAAAAAAATTGATACCTGACAACTTAACTAGTATATTGTGATACGTAATACTTTTAAAAATATATTAAAGAAATTAAAAAAAATTAATATCATCATATTAAAACTACCAAAAAAATCGTTAAAAATTAATTTAATACATCTAAAAACAACAAATACAATATTTCCAATCACTACGAGTTTACACTGAAACTGAAAGGCACCAGTCGTTTTCGAAGAGTAATTAGAGAGTACCGAGAGCAGAAAAGCTCTGTTTCTCTATCTAATCTATTCCCTCTCTACCACAAGAAATGTCGGCAGCGTTCCTTTCACGACCACCATAAGTCTTGTCATTGACAGACACTTCAATTTTAAATTATTGGATTGATTGATCCTATACCTATCGCATTAAGAAGACTTGACATTTGCAGAGGAGACCCAGAAGGTTGAAGAAATGCTACGCAGCTGGCAATTCTTGGCAGAAATATCCAGATCCATCCAGAAGAAATATTGATTTTTTTTTTTTTATAAAAAAACTGAGCACAGTAAATATACAAATTTAATTTAATGGGATAGTATTGTTTTAAAAAAATTGATGGAAGAGCAAACAACAAAGTATATTACATGCTTGAAAAACACGATAATTATAAATTTTATATTTTAAAAGTTTAATATTAATTAAAATTTCAACCCCAATCCAAGAACACATATTCGGAGCCACTCTCTCCCAAACCAAATCAAACCACTCGACGTGCTCCCTTTTTCTCTAGAAAACCCACCAAGTATCTTTATTTAGCCTTTAAAACAACTAAAATATTACAATTCAAATGCGATGTAATTAAAATGTTGTGGTTATAAATTATAATAACCTCAAAATGTATTATTTAATCGAATTTTTTTATCATGTGTTACTGTGCTATTTTTTCCCATTCTAATTACACAATTTATTCATAAATATTCCATTAAATTGTTCGACATTTTATATCGGAAAAAATAAATGAAGTAATTTATTTGATTTTTAGGGTTTTACGATTCAATAACTTCTCTTTTGTCATCTTCTTCATCAGTCTAATAACTTTTGGAAGCCAGCGACCGACCTCGTCGAAAAACTTTGGCCACACTTACGTGTTTCGTTGGCTTGGAAAATTTAAATATTAGAATTCTAAATAATTGTAAGAAAAAATAAGGAAGGGAAATTAAAATATTTAATTATGTTTTTTTAAAATATATTTGTAGTTATTTTTTAAAATATTTTTTATTTAAAAATATATTAAAATAATATATTTTTTATTTTAAAAAAATTATTTTTTATATCAGTGAATCAAAATAATTTAAAAACATTAAAAAAATATTAATTTTAAAAACATTTCTACAAAAAAATATTTTTAAAATATAAAAACAAACAACTATACCTAGGTTTTACTTATCTTTTTTCTCCCAGCATTAGTCAATTATACCATTTATTTAGTAGGTTCATTGAACAAGATAGAAACATTGGTATTCGATGGAGAGACTTCAATTTGCTTATCCTTTTCGAGTAGAAAACAGAAATATAACCATCCTCAATTGTTTATTATCATCCAATTAGACAGCATTACTGAATCTTGTTTATCTCACTAGCCTTAACTTGTTTTGATTTCTTGGTCAACAACCTTCAAACTTACTCGTTTGCTTCTAGAAAGACTAAAGAATTTTTTACATACTTCAAATTTCATTGTGGACCAAGCTAGTTTTAATTGAGAAGTGCATCAAACTCACAATTTCATGCCCACAATCCGTAGGATTTGACTAAAACATGTAATTGAAAATCCTCATTGCCAAAAATTTGTCCAATAGAGAAGGAACATTGATGAAATTTTTTTCATTGATAAATTGTGATAAATTTTACTGACATGCTTTTTCATTATTTTATCTCTCGATAAATACCAATAAAAATACTCTATTAGTATATATCTAGAAAATCATAATGAAAAAAAAAGAATAAAAAACTAAAAAAATATGATGATATATAACTTTTACTAATGGCTTTACTAATGGAACTAACTTGAAGATGAAGTTTATTCGTAGATATACCGATAGAATTACAGATAGTATTAAAATAGGATTCAAAAAGACAAATCATACGGTGACATGAAATGTTTTACTAATAGAATGATCGATGAAATAATTTTATTAAAAAATTCACTTGTAATATTTAATTTAAGACCTGATGATCGGCCCTTCTCTTCCATCTACCATTTTTATCTTGCTCCTTATACATTGTTTTTTTTGCAACAAATAGTAGAAACAACTACCCGCCTTAATCTTAACACAACTCAACCTCCCACAACAAATCCAATTACTACAACACTTGATTTGTAAACATTCATATTCTTATTCAAATTTTATTGAGAATTCTTCACCTTAAATAAGTATATCTATCTTTTTATTTATTTAAACATAATTTTAAAATGTTAATTTTTTTTCTTTGCATATTTTTGTGTTATATGTATTTTATTTGAGTGTTTACTTATTTTATGGTTTTTTCTCATACAAATTTATTGTATGGATTTATAATTTATACATATTATGATTAGTTTTAGATTTTGTAAAATTTTATTTGTTTGTAAATTGATGAATTTATACATATTAGAATTATTTGTAATATATGAAAGAATAATCTTCTACGCCATAACCTTAATATTATACATATAGAAAAGAACGTGTTTAACAATATTTTCAACACTGTTGTGGATGTGAAGGAAAATACAAAAGGATAACATCAAGACTAGAATGAAAATAACTTTATTTAGTAAAAATGAAAATATAGAGTTAGTTTATGTTGGGTCACCAGTCATAAAGTCCATAATCAACTTTGCCTTAGATAAACATGTTTAATTAATTGTCTACCAATGACTTAAAAATATGTATTTTCCTGATGGATATGTCTTAAACATATCAAGATTGGTGAATTTAAAGAATTACAGATTGTATAAAATGAATAGCCATGATTATCACATGTTCATACAGACATCCATTTTATTAGCTTACCGAGATTTATTATTAAAAGGGATGTAGGATGCACTCATAAAGATCAGTCATTTCTTTAAAGATATATGCTCCAATAAGTTGTAGACACAATATAGGAGATGTTTGAAATGAATATCGTTCAAATAATATGTAAACTTGAGATGATATTCCCCTAATCATCTTTCAACTTATTGAAACATTTACCTATACTTTATCATTTTAGGAAAAAATTCGAGGCGTGGTTCAATATAGATAGATGTATCCATTTGAGAGATTAAGGATTATACAAGTATTGTGATTAATTTTTTTTTTATCTTTCTTTGTGTAATTCAAAATATTCATTTAATTTCATGCAGGTATTTGTTCAACCTCAAGGGAAAAGTAAAAAAACAAGGCTTATAATAAGGCTTTGAAGAGTGAGGCCTCAATATATATCTTGTACTATGTCAAACCTCAATTCAGAACAAAAATCAATTGTGTTCAAAGGCATAACAATGATGGTGAAGTGCCTTCAAGTATGAACTTGTCAATATTCTCTCATCCTAGATAACCCAAACCAAAAAATGCTATGAGGGAAAGATATTTCTCTAAAATAAAATTCACACAAGCATATAATTATATGCTATTTAATTGCGATAAACTGAAATCTTTTATTTATTAAGTATACTACTTAACTTGACATTATTTTCAAATAATTTATCTCTTATAATATCATAAATTGATATATTATTGAATAGCTTGTAGGACACATCATCTATATTTACCATTCTAAAACTTACAATTGAATGAATCTCAAATCTTTTGATTACAAGTTGAATTTTTTTTTACATGGTTTAGAAAACATGCATATACTATTTAATTATTCTTATCACTTGGGATACTTAATTCCATTATATATTTCTTGATAACTATTTACAGTTATACTTAATATATATGGTTTATCAATTAGAAGGGAATTCTAGTGTTACTTTATCCTTACTAAGTCTGAGTTCTGAAAGAAAGGTAAAGTGCTACAATGAGTATTTTCTCAATGTGCATTGAAAGATTAAAAGATTGATATCTTCTCTCAATTATAAGATTGTCGAAGTAATAAATAACCTAACAAGACCGGGGTAGAACCACATAGAGGTTAATTATATAAATTATCGATAGCACTAATACAACAATAACAATAATAACATTAATAAAAGTAGTAGTCGTAAAGAAGTTGATGAGAACTTTGAGATAGAAAATTAATGTAAGGATTAAACAATGATAACAAAAAATATCAAGGTTAGAGGATCACTAATGGTATGTCAAACAAGTATAATATAAGCTCTTATTATTCACTTGGAAACCACACATAAAGAAGGTTCTAATTAGATTATAAATTGTTAACATGATTACATCAATTATCTTATTCGAATAATGTTAATACTTGTAAATGTTATTAGACATTTATGATTATAACTTATATTAAAAACAAATCAAGTTCCTTTCATAGCTCAAGTGTCGATTATACCATACAGTATGAGCTATGAAAGTGCCAAGTATTTGTTGTGTTAAATATTATACAACATAAATCTAAATTAATCATTTAACAAGCAAAATATTAAAAGTGAACAAGATAACAAAATATTAAAAGTGAACAAGATAACATATTAGTATCAAACATTAAGGTCCATGTTAAGTTTACACTACACTTATTCTTACACCATTAGTGTAACATTTTCACCTTGATATAATAAACTTAATTAAACATAATAAAAGAAAAATAAATAAGATAAAATGAGAATATAAATAAGATAAAAGCTAACTAAGTAAAGGAAAAAAAAATGAAAGGTATAAACTTGATATTAATGAAAGCAAAACATAAGCAATATAAAGAGAGAAAGCAAGAGCATGATATTGATCTGAAAACCAAGATGCCTAAATGCATGACAAATGCCTAAATGCATGACAAATGCCTCTTTTTATAGACTAAAATTAAAAAAATATTGATATGATGACTAATTGGTGAGTGGATGGCCAATTCTTGAGTCGGTGACAATCCTTATCTTCTCTTGTCTGAATAAAACATCATTGATAATATCATAATTTGAATCAGACCTTTACATGAAAGTTGTAACAAAATTATCTCAGCTTTCTAGAAAAAACATTAAGGTCATTTGAACTTCTAGAACTTTAGATATAGGCTGAGCACTGAATAATGTTTGGGCTGCAGGACAGATTCAGACCTATTCATTTTTACTATAATTTGGACTTGAAAATAACCTTATTAAAATCAAACCTCTATATAAAAGTTTTAGGTTTATGTCTTACCTTTTCATCCATATAAAATAAACCTAAATCTTAGATCTACAGCTCCAAATCTGACCTAATTACAAAAAGTGTTCTAGTTTGGACTGCACCAGCATCTCTTTTTTAAGTTTAGCCATCTCTTCATCCTTTCAATTTCAATTCTTCAACTCATCAATCAATCCTTTTATTTACGTGATAGGCCTGCATTTAAGATAAATATTTACCATAAATTAAAAGTATCTTATATTATTAGATATGTTATTATAAAACATGTTTTGGTTAAAGAGTTATTGATACTTCAAGTGTAAAATGATGATATAAAACCTTGATAAAATACACTTTTAAATATTAATCATGCATGTGCTTTATACTGAAGAACATAGGCATGGTAAAAAGACATAACAATGATGTTTGTGTTAAAGGGGTCAACTTCTAATGAGTTTGAAATTGACTACTATGAAAAGTTAGAAGAGATCATTAAATGGCAATATCATAATGAGTATAATAAAGTATTTTTATTCAAATATTATTGGTATGACATCACTAACAGAGGAATTATAGTAAATTAATTTAAAGGCTACACTTTATAACATTGACAATGCCTTTGTTTTTGCCAAGCAATTCAAACAAGTTTATTACACATATATCTTTTCTTTTATAAAAAAAAATCATTTCAAGAGTTAATTGGTTATCCGAAGTGAAAACTAAACTCAGGAGTCGTGTCTAGGTTCTTTAGGATGTTAATGATGAATTAATTATGGGAGATGATGTCTTTCAACTTAGTGATTTAGTTAATCCATAATGAGTTGCATTGTCTAATGTCTTAAAAGAAAATTAAACTTTTTATGTTGCCAATAATATTTTTATTGATATTGATGTTAAGGAGTTGAATGATGTTTTGAGGTTCAATGAATACACACAAGTCAATTAGGATGATCATAACGACAAAATCAATATAAAAAATTACGATAAAGATAAGAACAAGTCAATTAACAAAGAAAAAGATAATTTTGATTAATTTACACAACATTAATTTGTAATGTCATAAAGTCTACAGTAATATTTATGGATGAGATTCACTTCAACATAATGACAATAATGTTAATTTATTATTAAATGACAAATAATTTATTTTATTATTATTGTGATATGAACTTGTGTTATTGTACTATGCATGCAATTGTGAATTTAAATATTTGTTGGATAGATAGATAGGGAATACAAACCAAATCATATATTTCACTGGTGATGGAGTTATTCCCTTTGATTCACGATGTCAATTGCATACAGATGTATCAAAAAAATGTTTTTGTTAGTATTTTCCATGGCAATGAAAAATGTTCTCCTTCCTACTAAAATTGTTCATGATGCCAATCACACATCAATTTATCAACAAACTATTTCCTTCGAGATATTCTAATAGTAATGGAAAGTGTTTACTTTTCTCCCTAGCATTGTTCATAATTTTAATTACACACATATTTATCGAAGGAATGTTTCCGTCAGTATATTCCATGGCGATGGGAAATGTTCCCCTTCCTGCTAACACTGTTCATGGTGTCAATTACGCATTGATTTATCGACAAACTATTTCCTTTAAGATATTATAACAGCAACGAGAGTTGTTCCATTTCTCCCTAGCACTGTTCATAATGCCAATTACATATAAGTCTATCAACATGATATTTTTATTGGTTTATTCTAATGGTGGTGGGAATTGTTCCCTTTCTCCTTGACATTGTTCATAGTATTAATTACATATAGGTCTACTAATGGAATGTTTTTATCGGTATATTCTAGTGGTGATGAGAATTGTTCCTTTCTTACTAGCATTGTTCAATGATGATTAATGTTTTTTTAGAAGAAACTAGATAAAATCAATTGGTTTATGAAATATATGTTTTGTGTTCGCAGGTTTCAAATTTTTAGATAAACTCCTATATAAAGGAGGTGTAACCTAATTTTTTCCAATAGAAATCAATTAGTTTTTTTTGTTAATTTATGTAAATACCTCGGGGAAAATCTATTACACATCATAGGGATATGATCATTGTTGGTTCTTCTAGTAATGATGCTAACGACCATGATTCATTCAGTGTCGACTAATAACAAACACCTGAAGCACATGGATCAATGCACGACGTGGGGTTGTCAAGTGCAATACCGTAATGTCAGGGGGGTCTTGTCACAGTAGGATCCATTTACCTACAAGTACGAGGTTCAGTGGAAGGACGATCTTTCAATGTAAGTTTGAATTATTTTCACCACGACATGCTTAATAATTTTCTTAAAGATAATTTTATTTAACAAATGTAATTTTAAATTTATAAATATTGAGACTATCAAAGCAATAAGATTGACCTTTAAATTATTGATGGAAATTCTATTATTTCAATGAAGTGAGATTTCTAGACATCCTGAATGGAAACCACAAGTCGATGCATGATTTTTAAGATTTAAGGTTAGTATTAACTTAAATATTTTTATTATTATGTTCATTTTGTTAGTTTATTAAAATTATTGAAATTTATCTTTTATAAATTTTAACTGTAAGGAAAAATTTGAATGGGAGAGAGCAAATAATAATGTTGTGATGAAGGTTTGAAAAACCATGTTGCAGCTTGGTAAGATTGAAATCAGGATAATTTTTTTATTCCAAATACCAAAATTTTATTTTTCATTTACTAACAAATAATTTATTAGTAACATATAAATTGCGTGATTTTTTGCACGGTGTCTAAAAAACAAAAACATATATATACAAAAAAAAACAAGCTTTTAGCTGGAATGACATGGTAGTTTAGAAGGATTTTAAACTTTCATATATCTCAGTAATTGTATGGGCAGAGTAAATTCAACACGTGAAGTATGCGCTATTCACACAATGGTTGCAGTCTGGTGTGGAGAAACGCAATTGACCTATTCACAGTTCCATTACCAAACACACTGGTAACTTCATTATAATCATTTTACATACGAAGTAGATGGTAAGATTTTTATTTCTTTTATTTTTATTTTTATAAATATATTTAACTGACAATATTTTTATCTTACAGACTACAATTCTTGGATACAAGTCAAGCTCGATGGAGTTGTTTGTTGAAATGCATGTGTAGAGTGATGACCATAAAAAAAAATGCAATAGTTCATGGATAGTCGAGTTCAACACTTTATGGTATGTTATTTTTCAACTATTAATTTTATTAAGTTATAATTTTCTTTAATTTGATGAATTTAATTTTTTTCTTTTCAAGATACATAACAACCACTTGAATGAGAGATACATGACAATCCTTTAACTCGTTTGAATCTTAATTTGGATTTTTAAGTGGAGGCAAGATTGCCTAGTGGGTTCGATAAAAACTTGTAGATTACCTGTAGTGTTTCGACGTTGGATGCTTGCAGTCGATCTCAAGCACTCAAACTGGATGTTCCCAATCGATCTCGAGAAATTACAGATAAGGATACTAATAAACCATGTCCATCAGTATATTCCAGAGAGTTAAAAAAATATTACTGCAAATATCACTGTTATTGTTAACTCTTTGATAAAATTACAGATAGTGTTTTGTTAGGGATATGTTATATTTATCGATGAATATACTGACATACAAATAAAAACACCAATGAAATTTCATGCGGTGTTTTTGTCGATTATATAGCAAACTTCCTGAGAGAAATACCAATAGAATAAAGTGGATCTTTTCTTTTTGAGTGCTTTGTCCATCTCTAAATCCATCAATTAATTTATTATCGAAGAACTCACCAACATATCAGAAATTACCAACGAGAGTTTTTTTGATAGATTGGTTCCATCTGTGAGCTTATCGGTGAAATACTTATCAACGGGTTGTGAATTTCAATATCAACATAAATTTTCATGAATAAAATTGTTAAATCTAGTAGTGTTTTATGTTTTTTTTTTAAATTAACATGAATGTCCATATCAATTTACATACAACTCGACTAATTCCACAAGTTTTAAAGTTAACAACCATGTAAGCTTCTAGTAGCCTTAAGATTTGTAGGACTTGAACTGGTGATATTTAGAAAGCAAACTCAGGACCTGACCAATTAAACTATACTCCTTAAAATTATATCTTATGGTTTTATATGTATACATGTTGATGCTCATTGTTGTTATATTCATGTCACCATGTACGTTTGATATGCTTGGAGTGTTGCAAAAGCAAGAAATTGTGAAAGAAAAAAAAAAGGAGGAGAAAGGTTTACCACATGGCCAAAATGAAATTTGATAATTGGGTTTGCCCACTGCTTGTGATGGATTGGACTATTCTTGATGTGTCCTAACCTGCAAAACAAATTTCTTTGTGTGTTCCGATTATTAAATTAGTTTAGTGATGGAGTTCAACGGTGTAGAAAACTTCTATTTATCGGATTCCTTTTACTGTATCGTTGAGTATAAAAATACCTCTCCTCACTTACCTGCCAAGACAAAGGGTATAGCTTTTCATCATAGTGTAGCTCTCCTTTGTAATTGTAACTGTCGGTTTAGCTTTCTATACAAGCAATTCATCAAAAAACAATGTTCTGATTGCTCGCGGTATCGATCAATAAACAGAGGCATTATCAAAAAAACTCGAAGGAGAGCCACAGGAAATCCAAGTGGGCATAGCCATCTATTTTCTGGCCTTGTGGTGTTTACTTGCACGTAGCCTTCGCATCTTTTTCACAGAACTGCTTGTTTTTGGCTGTGTGCATGCGCCTTGGCTTTGCCGTATTGTAAATAAATCAATCCTCACTCTTGTTTTAACTATTATTATGATTGAGGGAAATTGTGTCTGATTGATGCATCATATGATGGGACAGAAAATTTCATTTTCTTTCTAGTGTCATAACAGTTTCCCGCCTTCAATAGGAATGGCATCACCTGTTGTCTCTCACATGGTGGCCCCGAGCCTGAAAGAGAGTGAGAGTTGCATGAAATTGCAATGAGCTCATTATCCCATCTTCATCTCAAATGGCAAAGGTAGTCATGATCTTGAGAATTGAGAGGCATGGGGTTTCCTGAATGATGCCATTGTCCCATTGGACCTCTAGTTTTTTTTCCCTTTTTTTTTAGTTTCTCACTGGAAGAGAAAATTTAGGTGCGACCCAAATCACAACTCGTTTTATATGAATTTTAATATTTTTAAAAATAATTAATTAATTAATTTTTATATTTTAAAATTATTTTAATATACTGATATTAAAAATAATTTTTTTTACAAAAATATATATTATTTCAATCTATTTATAAAAAAAAAACTTTGAAAAACAAAATTAAATGAAAGTGCTAGCTACCATCATTCTACCCCACAAACATTACTTGTACTCAAAGCTAGGATTTCCTGGCGGACCTGACCTCTCCCCTTGGCTTCACAAAAGTGGCAGCTAACAACCACATTCTGAATTTAATGTCGACCATATGAACATTCAAAATGCAAGATTAATATGCTGATGAAGAGGATTTATTGTGGAACCGCTACGAATCAAAATCACAGACCCAGTTTGTGGATTTAATTTAATTTTTTTAATTAGATAACTCTGTTCAGAGGGAACAGGAAGTTCCCAATTGGGTCCTCAAGAGTATTCAGAAATTCGCAATTGAGTACACAAATCCAAATTGGGAACTCGATCAAAAATCTTTATATAAAGAGAAAGAACTCAATTTTAGTTGACGAGCAAGGAGGCCTGAGTGGCCATGTAAAAAAAAAATATGGTAGATGAAAGAGGACAAATTCATCTGAATTACTGCTGAATTGGTTACACATGAAAAACAATGATAATGTAAAAGAAGAAAATTGACAGCTACACTTGAGAGAAGGGACCGATCATCTTCAATGCCCGAATCGAAAGTTTACACATGATTAAAAACCTATGAAAAGAGATAATTGACAACAGTACCTTACCACGAGGGACAAACACATCCTCTTTTGACTCCATGCCGGAACCTCGTTTTTAAGACTTTTTGCCTGGCCATAAATTTGTGTACAGTACAGCAGCAAATCTTTACGGCTGCAATGCAAAGGTCACTGAATCAACCGATGAATTTGAGTGTTTCATGACACTTTCATTTTTTCCATAGAGAACGAGTGATGGGCATAAAGAGTTTCCAACACCTTGATAAACAAATGATGGTGCAAAAAAAATTAGCATGATGTGATCATTTGTACAGTTGTGTGCATACAGTCATGTTGATTCAACTTTCTCGCTTGTATGGTCAGCGGGGCATCCTTTGCGTATCGGAGGCTCTTTAACACCTGTTTAACAAGAAGAAAATTGATGTCAGTAACCTCACCAACAGCAGGGCTAAACGTGATAGTAGGGAAATAATATGATGTATGTGAAAGAAGATTCATGGATATTTACTTGGTATAGTTTCCAAGAAACCATAGCATCAGTCGCAGCATATTGTAGGTTGTTCTTTTGGTAAAACATCTGCTTCCCAGTTTCCAAGTCTGATTCTGTTGGGCTTTCGAAGCTGCTGTGAAGTTTCGGTAACTTGATTAGAATTTCTGAACCAAAAGCATAGCCAAAATAACTTGGGAGAAAATTAAGTTCCATTTCAATCCACTAGAGAAACTACGTACCAAGAGAGGGAAAACAGAAGACCAGAAGAGGTTGAAACAAAAATGAGAAAACAAGAGAAATGGTAGCGCAAGGATAACGCCATTGCTTTTGTATATTGAAGTAGAAATATATTGATCAACGAAGAAGGCGCACGTAACATTCAGAGATCTAGAGATTGTTTGAAACAACAATGAAGAAGAGAACTCCAAACTAAGGAATACTCTATTCTCTCTGAATACCAATCACGGAAACACTTCTGAAAGCCTGAAAGCATCATACCACAAGGATGCAAGAAACACCATGCCATCCACTAACAACTTCTCAATGAGAGAATTGAAAGTTGAAAGTTGTAGCATTCTCCTCCATCCAAACACACAAATGAGCACACAATCAGCAAAGAACAATAAAATTCTGGTAATTTTTCCTCCAAATCCACCATAGCATATTGGCAGCAAATCCCGCAACCTACCAGGAACCACCCAAGACTCACATCTGCTAGCTTGAGTCCTCTTTGTGCGATGCTTCAGCATATCCAAGATTTCCATTTTCAGAAACCTACTCCACAAATACCATCCAACTTGTCAATGGAGAAACAATTGGCTCCCGGCCTCCACAGTGTTTGGTAACTCACAGATATGATGTTAGGAGACAGAGCCTGATGATGACAACTCCATTGTTCATTACTAACCTTCCTAATGATGCAGATATGACATGTGCTCGATGTCCAAACTGATATAAGCACATAATTCTAAAGCTATTTGCATCGAAATGCACTATAGAAGAACTTAAGAGCAGGACCAAAATCTCACAGAAGTGAATTCCCTTTTCTGGCCTTTTAAGAATCTGAGGAACAATCACTGTTGAATTAAAAAATTTAACCAGACTGTGAATAGGATCCAGCCAATGCAAATTGCCTTAACCTATTAGCATAAATATGCATTCTAGACAGGGCACAAAATCCTGTAGCTGAACCTTCAGTGATGCCTTGCATGGAGTCTGCATAAGAAATACAATCAAAGCTTTCCCTTTCTATTTCATTTTTTCTTCATTATGGCAAAGGCAACAAAAAGTTCTCCTAGAAATGCATAGGATATGTATATTCTGACCAGGCAAGGCAGGTTTGGATTTAGTTCAAAAATAGGCTGGTCCAACATTACCATAGAACAACGTGGGCACCAATTTATATTCCCACTATTTTTTTTTTATACTGTTGACGGTCCATTGACTTGATAAAATTGCAAAACAAACATAAACAATCAGGAATAAGCTTTTGAAAATGCAACTCAGAGAACCAAATAGATGTCCTTTACTCAGAAGGCATCTCAGCAAGATGTGATAGATACCTCTTTGCAAACAAGAATCTTTGCTAGAGCGAAGACCCCAAGTTTTAGGTTCTCCACCAAGCCTTTTGATTTGCATGATAGGAAAGGTCCTCTTATCTGAGACATTATAATCTCTAAGAACCCTAGCACAGTCACCACTTATGCCAACACCAACCTGCACACATGCCACACATTCAGAATAGAAAATTAAATCTGTAATAAAAAAAAGAGTGAGAAATCAAATGTACATAAAGGAAATACAGAAACTAGTGCAAGAGATCTCACTAACTTTTACAAGTGTAGATTCCTCTAGAAGAAACTGCAGACTTGTGATTCCAGAATGAAAAATATGCATCACATGACAAAGACTGGTGTTCCCACATATCTGCATAACTGCAGCTTTTCCAGGCAACACACCTGCAGAGATCGAGGTTACTGTTCAAAGTGATGATCCATCAAGAAAAATCTATTTTGTAAAGGGAAAGGCAGCACAGGAAGGAAAATGTTCGCAGAGAACAAGATTTCATTCATTTTTCAATGGAAACACAATAGGAATGCATTTTTGGTCACCTCACCCCTACTCAATTTTTCAACATTAGTTTAACATGCCACTCAGCAGAATTGAGGAGTTCCACAGTTCAAACAACTCAGTGTTAGCGATAAGTCAGGGTCATTTGTATTAGAAACATAATTGAAAATTCTGCTAGAACTTTTGACAGTGCGCAAAGCACTTCAACAAAATGCCATGGAACCCTGCCTTCTCCTCCAGGAGCACTGGGAAGGCAAGGAAGACAAAACTAACATTTTAAGTAATGTACTCTGGTTTTAAGGAAATGGGTAAATAACCTAAGGTTGAAGTGAATGAGCAGCTGTCAACTGCATTTATTTGATGACATGCTGCAGGATAACAGTTGCCTGGTTGGTTATAAATTTCATGGTTCTGATGCACAGTGAAGGTGTCTATACCATGCTACAATCCATAAATGAAACTTGAGCATCATCAAAGAACAAGATTGTAGTGCACGAGTAAGAGATAAATTTCCTCCATGCCATAGATGAAGTGGAAAATGGATTAGTAAACCTAAGCACTCTACAACTAGAGAATGCATTGAGAAGAAAACATGGCATACAATAATCAATAAGCCTAATCAGTTTGTAAATCAAGTTCACATTCCAAAAGTTTTCCTCTGACTCCTAGAAAGCTTTAGGCTAAAACATTAAACAACAAGCATAAGCTCCATATATTTGATGAATTATAATTGCATAAGCATCATTACTACTGAGAGAGAATAAGATCAAAGACAAGGACTTTTGAAAGAAAAGGAACAAAAAACATGCATAGGAAGGTTCTATTTACCTTATAATTCTAATAATAAAAGTGAAATAGCTTCCATAGAATAAGAGAAGGTCCAATTTATCTTATAATTCCCTCGATCCAAAACATTGATGAAAAAAAATGACAAAAAAATCTTTTGTAAATGTGGTTTTCCACTCAATATCAAAACCAACAATAACTTGTCCCACTTAACCCTTTTTAACTTTAAGACTCTGTAAAAGCTTCCCTGCAACCTTTTCTACCTCCATAGAAGTTCTGCTATACAAAATTTGACCCCTGAACTTCAATGCAGGATATCTCATCTTCACACTACATGCTACACAAAGAACAATAAATACATTAAAATCCCACAAGTAATCCACTTGAATCCGAATTAAACTAAAACAAAATGTATGTGTCAAAGCTATGTAACTTAATTAAAAGATCAAAGCTTTGTAACTTAATTAAAAGATCAAAGCTTTGTATAAAATTAAGGACCTCGGTGACAATTCATAAGCAATGCACATAGAAAAATGAATAGAGAACCTGCAAGCGTGACTTTTTAGGGGTTAACAGTGATGATATGTAAGCAGAAATTTAGTAAAAATTATATGAACATAAAAGACATCGAAATTGTTCCAATCACACAATTATCGACTGCCAAAAATGAAATAACGCAGCATTTCTAAATTCTAAATTTCATTTCTTTCTTCTTAGATCTTAACTAAGAAACGAACCTTACAACAATGAGCTGCAAAAGTACTAATAAAACGAACCCAAATTCTCAACTGATTCCAAAAAAAGCATATTGCAGTTAACATTTGAAAGGATAAATCAAAACTCATAATTTTCTAAATAGATATACAAATGGTTTAGAAAGATATAAAATTCAAGTACAAATAAAATTAAAAAAAAACAAGAATTAAAGTTCTTTTACCTTAAAAGGGAGGGGGGGAAGAGAGTACTGAAAAGCTGGTGTCGAGTCCTTGGAATTTATTAATCCTTTTGTGGACTTGAATGTCGTTTCTTGATTATAGTTGCGGTTGTTGATGATGGCAATGACGACGGTGTTCCAAATCTCATGGAAATGAAGAATGCCAGGAAGAAGAGGAATTAGGGCTCGGTTGATTCAAAAGAAATCACTCTCCCACCTGATGTTGAAAAAACGCACCGTGTTATTAATTTGTGTCAAACGCTGCGCTTAGTCCTGTTGTTTTTCTTGTTAGTTATGTTGTCACGTGTTGGCTTTAGAATAGAAGAATAATCGGTAGCGTTACCACAAGGAATGTCGACGACCCTGTCTTGCCTTGTTTAAGAACAGCGATTTAACTATATTTTTAAAAATTTTAAGGTTTTTTCAGTTTTACATCATTTTTTATGTTTTTTTTTTATAGTTTTAGAGTATTAATATAAAAAAAATTAAAAAAAAATATTATTACAATGTATTTATAAATTAAAAGCAATTTAACAAATAATCTTTATCACACTTTTAAACAGCACATAGTAAAATTAAAAATAAAAAAGGAACATCAGATTAACTAATATTTTTGTTTGTTTCCTTTTCTTTTTCTTATTTTCTCTTTATTTTTTTTGTTATTTAAGGGTATATGCCCACAATCTTTTAAATTTGGTAGATTATCAATTTTTTTCCCTTTAAATCTCTTGCATAATCTCTAGATAGATGTTCATAGAATATAACTTGTACCAAATAATATCATAACCCCGATTCTTTGAATTCAAGAGATATCTCCTAATACTTCACCCTAAGACCCAGAAAAATTAAAGGATTCTCTTGAATTTATCATTAAAAAATAAGAATTTAAGCATGTGTTATGATAAATACAAAAATCATATAATCAATAACTAAAAGTTATAAAGTCTATCCACGATGCCAGGTTTGGAGAGTTGAAAAAACCCGCCAGTGGTTTATTATATCAACAAGCATCAATATTGTAAGCTTTACAACAAACAATAAAAAAATCTAATGTTATTAAAAAAAGATTTACCCATACCATGATAACTTTACTGCTAAAACTTTTATAACTGATGATGAAGGTCATCAACACTACAAAACACATAAAATAAATTTGATTTTTCTTTTTTTAATGATAATAACATGCATAAAATTTTGATAGGAAAAAGATTAATTATTATGAGAAACTTAAACTAACTTCATATTATTTAGATGACATAGAGTCTTATAATGTCATCAAAATTATAAGATAAGCTTGGAAGGTTATAAAGTAACATGTGGAGAATATATAAAGTCTTTATATGCCAGGTTTGAGGGTCACAAGGACCTGTTGGAAGAATTTATAGATATAAAATAAGTTAAGAGTTTAGAGATATATATCCAATACTTTTTTGCATATATACAATACTTTTTATGTCTTATATAATAGGGTATAAATTAATAAAAAGTAAGCCAAGGTAATCTTTATAAAAGAATTGTGGATAAAGATAAAAAAAACTTAGCTAACATGTTTGAACTTAAAGATCTTAAACAAGTCTACAACCTAACTAGTTTACAAGACAATACCTTATCCCATAGATGTTTCCACAACCATTTCAAATATTCATTCCAAACCATCATATAAACTATCCAAACCAAATTTAATCATTTCTGGTCTCATATTAGAAACTTAACTCCATACATACCAATACATAAAAACCATATTAAATTGGCTTATTACCTACTCTTATCCATTTATATCTACAAACCAAACTTAAAACCTACCAAATCATTAAAGACTAAGGAATTAAAGGAAAGACAAACTAGAGGGTTATGTTTCTAATGTGATAAAAGATTTATACTTGGATATAAATGTAAAAATTAAAAATTGTACTTTTTATATATCATGGAGGATAAAGAACATGATAATAAAGATGGGAGTAAAATAAAAAGACTAATACAAAAACAGTGACGCCAAATATTTTCATTAATGTTATGAAAAATACAGTGGAATTCCATACCTTGAAGGTAATTGTAAAAATAAAAAAATATTATATATTTGTTTTAATTAACTTTAATAGTACTTATAATTTTTAAATGAAGAATTAGCTAAGAAACTGCAATGTAACTTAACACCTATCAGACCTTCAATAGTTAAGCCAACAAATGATGGAACTATATGTTATATGTTATATAGCTATATGTAGAAACTTTAAATGAAAAATATAAGGGGTGAATTTTATGGCTAGTGTCTTTATTATATATTTAAAAATCATAACATGGTGTTAGATATTAAATGGATGGCTAAATTAAGTGACATTGTGTCTAACTATAAGGATTTATGAATGTCATTTAATTGGTTAGGTTAAAAAGTATTGTTTAAAAGAAATAAGATTGCTAAACTACAAGTTATCATATTTAAGCAACTTAATGACCTACAAAATAATTCATCATAATTTGTAGAAGTAAGCCTGTACAAAATAAAGGTCTTAGAGGATATTGATCATGTAATGTATTTCATATTGATCACCTTACATTCTAAATGGATAATAAGTACTATTTTAGAGGAATTATTAAAATTTTAACAAGAGGTGTTTAAAGAAGTGAAATGATTACCACCAACTAGAGCTCATGACCATATTATACCTCTAAAGAACAAATCTTAATCTATCAAACCAAGACCTTGTAAATATTTTGGGTTATAAAAGAATGTGTTAGAGAATGTGGTTTCTAAAATGATAAAGATAGTGATAATTTAACAAAGCAATAGTTCATTTGTTTCTTTAATTGCTCCAGTTAAGAATTACTATACATACACTCACTTGTATAGTCATTATACATGAGAATTTTATGAATTGTTTTACCTTTTGTGATTTTAAAAATTTCTTATATTTTATTTAAGATTTTAAATAGAGTTATTGAACCTATAGTTGACTTAGTGTAAGATGTTAATTATAAATAGACTGAGTTAACCCAAATTTAGTATGGTCTGGTACTTTTTTGTTGCTGTAATATTGTAATAATTTGTAATTATAATGCTAATTTAAAACAATATTAAGATATTGTATTATCATGTTTTTTTAAACATATTTAAAGTTTTGATGATGATAAATATAAAAAAATAATAAAATAAATTGTCATTCATTGTATACATGTATAGTCTGTCATGAACAACAAATGAATCCTTTAACATTTTATAATTTAGAAAGTTTATTATATTTTATACAGGTGTTAAATTAAAGTTATCAAATCCAATCAAATGATTAGTTGATTAATATAAAACCGGATAATAGATAATAAATAAAGTGGGTTAATTTAAATTTTCAAGATAAAAATAATATTATTTTAATTTTAAAATATTAACAAGTTTTGATCGGGTTATATTTTTAGTATTTAATTTTTTATTTTTTTTGTATGATTTGATTTGAATTAAATTTTATAATTCTAATATTTATCAGCATGATAAATTTTATTTTTAAATATAATTTAAAATATTTTTTTTACAAAATATTATTTTTCATTGCTTTTAATAATTTTAATATAAAAATATAAAAATTTTAAAAAATTATTTTGATGTTACTGTTTTTTTT